>JAANSP010000484.1:0-21067 GCA_036850745.1 Homidia socia | reverse complement strand
AGAGCCACTCCATATTTTATTTTTCAATTTTGAAATTTTCAATTTTGGGAGAGCCACTCCATATTTTATTTTTCAATTTTCAATTTTAGGAGACCCATTCCATATTTTATTTTTCAATTTTGAAATTTTCAATTTTAAGAGACCCATTCCATATTTTATTTTTCAATTTTGAAATTTTAAATTTTAGGAGACCCACTCCATATTTTATTTTTCAATTTTGAAAGTTTCAAATTTGGGAGACCCATTCCATATTTTATTTTTCAATTTTGAAATTTTCAATTTTAGGATCCTTGTTTTAAGTTTTATTTTTCAATTTTTAATGGTTTTTGCTCGTTTTTCTTAAAAAACGCTTCTTTTATCTTATTTAAAAGAGCAAGTTTGTTTTATATAACCCAGCGCGCAGCGTTCAGATTAACTGCATTTTCATTATCGAATAACAAATAACTCTCTCTGTTTTAACACATCATTAACGCTGTCATTGAATTACAAATAAGTAGGCAGCGATGAGGAAATTGATGGTTGTTATCAGATGACGTAAAAGCGGAACAGACTTACAGGCATGCACGATGAATGAGGTCAAAGTTTATAGATGAGAAGACAACTGCAATCAATAAGCATGGATCCACCTAAGTTTAACTCAAGGTTTATTTTGGAACTTATAAATCGCGTAAAAAATCACAAAATACTGTATGACAGGAGTCATAGCAACTATAAGAAAAAGGATTTGGTTGAAGCAGCATGGAAAAGTGTTTCCGATGGCCTTGGAGAATTCGCAGGAGCTGCGGTAACATGTACGAGTTTTGTGATCCAATTATGCTATATGTTTTTCTATTTGGAGTAATAGAATGGATTTTTTTTAATTTTAGGGAAATGCTGCCGTAATAAATGGCAAAATCTACGTATTTATTATAACCGAATACAGCATTCATCTGTAAGGGTTACTGGGACTACTTGGAAATATTTTGATGCTATGAACAATGTACTCAACAAGGATTTTTTGGATAGCAAAACGTATGAAAGTTCCCAATTTTCGTCATAAAGGAAATATTGTTAGCAATAATATTTTATACTTATGTTTTAACTTTGTTTTAGGAATTCAAGCAATTTTGACCTTGCAACTGTTGAAAAGGAAGAAGATAAACTGATCTTGGAAACGAGCGACCAACCAGATAATATGATTGATGAAGATTTTTTCCAGTTTGGAATGAATTTAGTGGAACGTCTTCAGAAAATGAGCCCTAGGAGCGCTGCAAATGTTCAGTTACGAATTCAGTCTGTAATCAATGACATGGATTATTTAGATATGCCAGAAAAAACGAAAATACATGAATGCAGACCGCGGAGAATTTTCTAGTTGACAAAATATTTATTACATGGTCAATATGGTTTCTAATTTTGTTGGTTATCTTGTAAACCTGCACTGAATACATGAATTAAATATTACTTGATAATTATCATAATCGTTTCTGTATTTATTTTTTCGAATGAAAAGCCAGTTGATTTACATCTGCCAACCATTGAATTTTTCTATTTCCTGGTATTTACATGTAATAGAATATGTTTGTTAAATGATTTTTGCAGAAGGTCTATTAGAAGTTTTTGCGGTTAATTTATGCTTTATAAAGTGGTTAGGTAAAAAGCCAATCCAATTTAAACTAAGATTCAAAGTTATAGTCTATGTATGAGCTTTGTGTTCCACAACTAAATAAATACTATTCAATAATTTCGAATTAAGAGAGATATTTGCCCCTATTACAGTTGTTTGTATCTAGGTGATCATGTTTTTTGGCATTGCTCCTTACTTTATGAACGCTTAACACATTTCAACTAACTTCAGGTTCTACGCTTGTGCGGCATTTTAAATTTCGTGGTAATCAATCATTAATAAGCTTGAGGGAAAAACGATAATACTTTTTTAATAATATATAAAATGTCAATCCTAACTTTACGGGCGTCATTTGTCTTCCAATCCAGCTATTTTGTTTAATTTTTTATAATTCAAAGCATTATTGTTTAGCATTCTAATAACTGTTTTTATGTTTACCTTAACAAAGGGTTTTAGGACAAGGCTTAAAAAGTTGATAACTTATTGATCGGAGATTGCTTGCCACTAACTCCTCTTACTGTGTTTTATTTTCCGATAAAAACTAATTCTGGTTCATGATCATTATTTACTGAGTATTTTTAAGGTCGTGTTCATTCGTATATTTGCATTTTTTGTTCTGAAGACGTTTACAATAAGGATTTGAATTGAAAAAACCTCCCGCAAAATACTAACTTGTTACTTTATGGTTGGGCTGCAAAAATGTTTTTGTAAAGCCTTGAATTTTGCAAGCAAGTCAAAACAAAGATTTTCAATAGTTGCATGTGATTAAATTAAAGCCAAAATTTAAAATTAAATTGAAGCCAATGAACTATTTCTGAATTCCAATTCGACACATTTGGTGACTTACAAGTAACTTATTAAGTAGACAGATTTTAAAAAACAGTAAAATAATTAAACAGCGGTGAACAAAAAATCAAGAGTGGTTCTTTGAAGCAAGCTTTTCTTGAGGTTTGCTGTCGCTATTACATACAAAGTTGTAGGGTTACATACCAGCAATACTATGGTTCAAGTTGGATTTTATAATTGTTTTATTTTTTATTGTTTGATGTGAATAGATTTTTTGCGACTCTGACCTGGACGTGGAAGCTAAAAACTAAAGGATCTATTTTCAAACTACTTTAATACATCAAGTTGGTCTGAGTAAACAGCAAAGGTTTCATTTTATATCTTGGGAATATTTTTTATTTGTAATAAGTGTTCATGAAGCATTGGCCTAATATTTTTTGGTATAGCATACGGAAGCACAAAACAAAGACCATATTAATTCAACGGCTAAGGAACTTGACTAATTACATTTGGTACCAAACGCAATTTTTTCCATGAATAACTTCTATACTATATTCATGTCTTTTTTACATTATCTTTTAAATTGATCATTTTTTGTTTACAGAGTCACAATGGCTACAGTAATTATGGCAGCAAAATGGGTAATTCTTTTGGTTGCAATCCAAGCTGCCAACTGTACAACAACAATGGAACAACCACTCATGCCTAGTGTGCAGGAGTACATCCGGTATGTACCAAATTATGGGTACACTAGCCAAGAGGACGCCAAATATACCATTTTGCGGTATTGCTCGGATACATCCATGAGGTTTTGCAACGACTTTGCATCAATTAGCAGCCGCTGTATGAACTTCGAAAGAAGTTTACTTGATGGCGTTCTGATAATTCATTATCCAACTAAACGCTGTTATGCCTACAAGGAACGAAACTGTGGTGGTTACGGGTTCATTTTGGCGGGATTACAGGACTCTTTGATACTGTCGGAGAATGACACGGTTACAAGTTACCGGTGTTTCGTCAAGACTGATTAATTATGTAATTTTACAAAGACGCTGTTTTACTAACATGTAATAGTGATAACGAATTAGTTTTAGTTGCATATTGTAACAGCTTTACATTTTCCATTCAAATACTTAACTCTAATGATTTATTTTAATCTTGTTTTGTTTTTTCTCTCTTGTTCTCTCTTTACAACTGAAAAGCGATAATAAAAAATTAACAAGTAAAACAAGTTTTATCTCGTCCGCGTTAGTAATTGCAATGCATAAATTTCATAGATTCTAAAAATCGGAGCTTGACGGTGGCCAAAATACCCAGCCATTTTTTGGCAGTTTTTTATTAATGTTGGTTTAAACCAGAAGCTAGCGAGTAGATAAAAGGTTGAAATTGTCACAAAGCATTTTTTGCTACGTAATATGTCCTCGTACGTTAAAATGGACCATAATTATTGAAAATTTCATTATAATGTATTATTTAATGTTTTAATCTGCTTCAGCATATAACTGATAAAAACTCATATAACTGAATAGCACCGCTGCTACTGGATTAAAGTGAGCTTGTTTAAAAGACAACTACAATATTCTCAGCAAGTACAGTAATATAAACTACGTTGCGAAAAGTTAATTCCAGTTTTTTGTATAAGGTGAAATACGCATGTTTTGCAAACAAAGGGTTCGTATTATTAGCAAAAAAGTAAAAACAAAGCAAGGGCTGAAACAGTACCCATCATTCACCGTATTTATTATTAAAGGTACAAATTGAACCAATAATAAAATTAGCAGGATTTGAGACTTGATTTACCTTTAGTTATATATTGCACAAGACTTTTACGTGGGCTTTTCACAATTTCTCTTGCGAGAGAAAATTGGTTTTACCTCGACTCTGGCTAGCACGTAGGTAAAAGCCGGCAAAAATATTACCCCTGCAAAAATGTTTATTTTGATTAATAAGGCCGTGTTAAAAAGAAGCTCGCGTCTCGTGTGAGCCGGATAGGTTGCCTGTTAAACATCCAGTTTTAAAATTAACATAACTCGTAAAATGTTTAACCATTTTTTTGCGTGCTTTAGCTCACATGGAACCCAATGAACTAATTGGGACTGTAAATGCTTGTTTATTTAAAAAATGTAGTGCCAAAGCAAAATATTTGCCTGGTTATTTTCAATCCACGCGCTGTGTAATTATGTTAAATATTTTCAAAACAAAAAAGCTTCCACATTCCATACTAGATCATTGGGGACAACGTGAGCCAACGCACGCATGTTAATTTTCGGACGAGACGCGAGCTTCTTCAACGCACCCTTTTGTATTTGAACTCTGAAGTTTAAATTTAGTTTGAAATAAATAGTAGCTTTCAAATTGTGTATTAAAAGATTCTGATACTGAAAACTGACTTTTGGCACTCAAGTCTACGTCTTTTAAGTAGCAAGAACAAGGCTTCAAGGTTTCAGGTTGGTTAAAAGAAGATTTTTAAAAACATTTTCACCGAGGTTTCAATGTTTTGTAAAAATACAAGCTGTAAGTGTAAGTTGGTTTATTATAGTAACATAAATTAAAATTAAATATAAACTTGTTTTGTTTTCTAGATATCAACTTTAGTAAAACCGGACTTCAGATTGTTGGTAAGGTACTAATATAATTATTTTGAGTATTTCTGCACACAAAAGCTATTTTAAGTAAAGACAAACTATTCGCAAATTGATAAACCCCTAGTGTGACATACTTTCAAAATTTACTAAACTAGAATCCTTGATGCCCATTTATAATTAACTTCTTAACGGAACTTGGAAGGATTTTAAAGGCAGTTGAAATTTCTCTGTGAAGGGAAGTTTTGGTGATGTAAGTTTGATGGTGTATAAATTCTTTGATTAATTAAATATTTTCAGCCCCATTGAACTTTGCATACCTTTGTTTTTTATGCTGTTACTTTTACAGCAAGTCTCAATAACCACTAGGTACTTGGTTATCTTGGAAGTGTAAAGGTACATTTGTTTGTGTAAATAACATAACAATCTCTGAAATTTTCGTTTGAATATTTTTCAAGATTATACTTTTCTTTAGATGAATCCTGTTATTAAATTTGCTCTTTTCATACTACTTTGTGGAGTATCTAACGGATATTGGATTAACGGAATCGAATCTTTTAATCAGGATAAATCTTTTTCGATGATCAAAATAACCCCGATTCCTGGACCTCGAATGGCTATGCTTAGGTACTGCGATCCCGTAACAGCAAAAACATGCGAAGATTATCCTTCCTTTAGCGGGAAGTGCATGGGATTTAGTACTCCAATATCAACTGGAAACCTCCAAAGCATCATTCCCTCTCATGTATGCTACCTGTATCCTGAAACCAACTGTCGTGGAAAAGGATTCCATCTCACGCTTCCAGCAAGAAAACAGGAACCTCAAGTATTGGGGAAGAACTTCACTAGTTACAGGTGCTACATTCCGGAAATGGAATAGTATAGCTGATCGTATACTGTAATCATTAATAATGATGTTTGTTGTCCTCTGCACTCTTCATTGAGATAATATAAATGTTAAATAAAACCGCTTATTTTAATTTTTAAAATTACTTGTTTCGGATTCGTTTTTTGTTACTGCTGTTTCATGCATTCATAAACGTTCTTAAATGTGATTTACCGGAAGTTACATCATTGGTTGTTGTGACTTTGAGTATAAATGGTAAATTGGTTTTTATTGAGCGACAAAAGTTTTAAATTGGCAATAAATTTAGTGTTCACGAACAGAAATAGACTTAGCATCCCCATTTAATTACTTAACATGAAATGCCCAAATTTTTTGTGCCAATTAAGAGCTCGGACTTTTCATGAAAAATTAATGAGCTAATATGAAAAAACTTTGAATGTTTTTCCATACGTAGTGTGACATGTAACACGCCTAGTTACGAAATGTTTTGTTTGTTACATCAATTTGTTGGGCTACTTATTTCTGACCAGTTCAAAAGCAAATTTTAGTTATTTATTTTGGAAGTGGTTAAGCACTTTTGTTAACGCTAATATTTCAAGGTAAATTCCAACATTTCGAGCAATTATGACCTTTTAGAGACGTGGTTCGATCTAGTGAAGTGCTTTGCTGCTTCAAAAACCGTTGGTAGCATTATGCATGTTGTAAACATGAAATGTACCAAAAAACGTTCATGTAGAATCCGTTACATTCCGGAAATTTTTGTCCTAATCGTTTTCAAAACTGCTACTAGCTGGCGTAATGACAATGAGTTAGATTCCTTGTTGTTAGAATTTTGAAAAATATCTTGCGTCATAGCGATTTCTATACGTAATACAATAAATATTCGTTTAAGAATAAAAAATAACGTGACTTAGTTAATTTTTATACCCGATAAACTACAATCCCACTCAATATATATTTTTGAATTCCAAGTCTTAAAAATAATAATTGCTTTAAGGCAACATTTAATAGCCTTAGCTGTAACATCATAGCTACTTGATTTGACGTACTTTTTGAAGTTCGTAACTTATTTTCTTTAACAAACATATAATAAGGTACAAATACAAGCAAAAAGAAGGACAGCTTTATTGAAATTTTTGCAACCGGTCTTGTTTAATGTGCGCTATAATTTAGTTTATAAAAAATCAATCTAAAATACTTTGAAAAAAGCCATTTGGTTACTGTTTGACGATTACTGTATACTGATATAGAGGTGATTAAACGGAATCGTCATACAGTAACCAAGTAGTTTTTTTCAAAGTATCTTGAATCAACCTATGAAATAATTAGCTGTTTGTAGATAAAAACTAAAGTGTAATACGACCTAATTTATTTTCTCTCTTCAACACCATAGTTCTCAGCAAGTGTGAAATCAATGCTTTTTAACTGGTCAGATATAAAAGGCCTTCATTGATTGATCTAACAAGCAAAACTAAAACTTGCCGCAACTGTACGCGTATTTAAACGAGTATATATATGAATATATATAATAAAGGTTGTCAAAAACGCATCAAAAAGTTTTTCGCATGTTAGTTCAATCATTTCCAATGAGAAATCAGAGCTCTGACCTAGCACATATAAGTCCATTTGTCATTGCGAACAAAAATATTTCCTTTTGAATTTGGGGTTTTACTAGCCAATACTGTTTCATTGAGTAAGATTTCGTTTAATATTTTTCCTTGAGTACAAAATTAGGATTTTCAAACCGCATTTTATTTGTTTAAAATATGCTGTGCTAGGATTATCATTTTCTGACTTTGCATCAAGCTGTTTCATTTTGTTCTACAACAACAAAAACATTTACGGTTTCATTTCGCACGTTGTACAGGTGAAAATAAATTACACGTTTATTCTGATTACAGACATTGTTAACCAGGCAAGAAATTTTACATTTAGCCGTTATCGGCATAAATATTGTCTTTTAAATGTTTTTGAATGTTTGTTTTTGGTTTGTTTTTAGTAGTTCAAACGTGAAGCAGTGAACCCAGAAGAAAGTAGATTGGAAATTTCAAAGATCGCTTGTTTTGTGAATAGGTAGGCAGGTGAATAAAAGTAATTGGATTTCTATAACCTTAATCTCATGAAAGAATTAAAATTTTGGAAATGTTTAAGCGATATTTCATGATTTTACTGTATAATAAATATAAATATTTTTATTGCAGTTTCTGTAGAATATCGATGATGTCGGCCCTTGTCTTCAAAATTTTACTCATTTTTGCTGTTATTTTAGCAGCCGACGCAACTAAGGAAGAGGCACCGTATTTTCCATCAGTTCAGGAGTTTACTCCTTTTGATAGGAATGTCGGATTCAGAAAAATCCCAGACGACCAAGTTACTTTACTAAGGTATTGTGCCATTGGCCAAGATCCTGACTGCTGGGACATGGTTTCACCTAATGGACGATGTATGAATTTCGATGCTGGGGTGCATTCGGTAATTTTTTCAATGTATGAACCGACCACTATCTGCTATTTATATGTTAAGGCCGACTGCAAAGGCTACGGATATCCGATTGACAAAGAAGGTGCCACTTTGACCATTTCTGTAGATAATCCAGTATATAGCTACCGGTGCTTCTCTAAAACAATTTAATGTTCAAATTTAGTTTACGGAATATCTTGGCTTTTTTAATGTACATTAAATCTTGTAATACTATTGATTTTGAAATGTAAAAATAAAGCAAATGTTTGTGAAATCTGTAATATTTGGTTTGGTTTTGTGCTTGAAAAACAGGCCTCATTTTTAGCTTAGTTTTTTGCATCTAGTTTAAGATTTGTAGTAAGCATTTATCGGTTTTGGTACTACATAAAATTTTTTTTTATTTTTTTTTGGTTGCAAATTGGACAAAAGTCAATTACAATTTGCTTTTTATATTTAAATAAATAGTTTTGAAGAAGCCATTATACTTGAAGTCTATCATTGTTACTGTTGTATGACAAGCCATTTAAGAACTTATTTTCGTCTTTTTGAGTGTGAAACCAACCATACGTTTACATCAAAATGCCCCTCCAAATTGTTGATAAACTACGATCTGATTTTGTGAAATCTTTGTTTAAACTGGAGACTGTTCCTACAGATAATGTTGTTTTTCGGCTTCATTACAAGTTGAGTATTTGGCTGCTTCTAACTTACTTGACATGTTATTCCTATGTTGCCTGGAACAAGCCTCTATCCTGCATTCCAGGTGAAAAATCTAGTGCCACTGCACACATTAGTGCGATTACGGATTTTTGCTGGACTCATGGAACTTTTAGTACAACAAACGTGTACCCAAGTAAGTACAAAAACTGCAACAATAATTTTCTGTGTTTTTTACAGTAAACGGAATTTATTAAAACATGTTGGTATTCACGAAACAAAAAATTGTGTGAACGTGCTCCTTACTGTATTCTAATAGTTAATTGAATTTTGTAAATCATGGTGACTAATATTTGCTTTTAGCTGCCCAAATCTATCCTGGAATTGGGCCAGTTGAAGAAGGAGTTGAAAAGGAAGTGTTCCACCACCATTACTACAAGTGGATGCACGTTTGCTTAGGATTGATGTCACTTTTGATGTATATTCCAAGATGCGTTTGGAAAAATATTGAGGGTGGCAAAATGCAGCACTGTGTTCAAAAATCAATGACATTGTTGTTTTTTGAAGATGAAAACACTGTAAAAACTGAAAGAAATAATCTGGTTGAATATATCAGTACCGAAATTGGTCATAACTGTTGGTATTCATTTGGATTTGTTTTTGCCGAGGCACTGAATTTGATATCGTCAATATTAGTAATATGTTTGTGGGATTTAATAAGTAATAATGAGTTTTCATCAAAAGGAGGAGCTACAATTATACCTTTGGCAACAACTCACGTTAGTGCTAGAACTGACAGACTTGCATTAGTATTTCCTATCATTGCAAATTGCGATTTTGACATTCACGGACCAAGCGGAGATATACAAAACACTGGTTTTCTTTGCCTATTGCCATTAAATCTAATTAACGAGCCAGCTGCTGTAATATTGTGGTCAGTGAATCTTTAGTTGTTTCATTTCACCTATTTTTGCAAAATTATGTGCCAAGATGCATAACTGTTGACTGATACAAATTGTTTGTTATGTTTAGGTATTATTTTATTGGACTAGCACTTGCTGGGACTGCAGCATTACTTTACCGCGCAATAGTAATATTTTCAGTTCGAGCTCGGAGCTATCTTCTTGCAAGTATTCTGCCTCTGGTTTCACTGGAAGATTTGGCTCTCGTTACAAGCAAGTGCGCTTACAGTGACTGGTTTTTTTTCTATCAATTGGGGAATTGCTTGGAACCGTTGGTTTTTAGAGAAATTTTTCAAAACTTGGCGGCCAAATTTCGGAGCCAAACGGCAGGTAATGTATGCAAGTATTGTTGATACAACTTTTAGTTTACATAAGCAAAACTCATTCATTTTCAAATATTACAGATGGTGATCATCGAAACTGATTAATAACGACACTCAACTCTGCCTTAAAGAAAGTTTTCTTCTTCTAGTATAGTCCGCTTACCTTTAGAGTAGCCTTTTTGGTCTAATAAAAAAGCTTAAACATATCAATTATGTTTCTATTTACTTGAACCTGGTTTTGTAAAATGGTAAAGGTTGGATTATTTTTATTACTAGCCTTGTGCTGTAGCGTTCCTACGCAGTCACTTTTAGAATATAGTTTTCCTTGTACATCTCATGGAGAATGCAAAACTGGGTACTGTAGTAAAGAAACCAAAACCTGTTCATGTTTCCTGGTTAAAGATTTAGAATTGAATAAAATGGTCGAGCAGTTTTATGAAAATCAACATAAATCCTGTGTTAGTATGTTAGGACAATCTTGTACAATTAAAGACAAAAAGGATTCGCTTTCTAAGCTTGCTTGTATAGAGGACGCTCTGTGTGTCCCACTAAGTAAAAAGGAAGCAAGGTCCCTCTCCAGAAATGTATTTGGCAAATGTGTTGACCCTGCAAATGCTGACAATGATGCTGCAACATTTCGCTTTGATTATAAATTATTATTTTGTTGCTTGTTTTTTGCAAGCCTGTTAATTTTGTAAAATTTGATCAGGTCTCTTAAATGCAATAAAAATGATTTATATGAAAATTCCCTAATTAAACAGTTATTTATGGACAAAAAGTTATCTTCAAGTTAAACAACCCTTTCACCCATTGCTTAAAATTTTGTATAAAGTTGCCACAATATCTGATTAAAGGTCCACTCATGTCTTTGTTCCAAATTGTGCAGTGCGTTTGTAGCTTTTGATTATGAATATTGCCAATTTTGACCTAATGAAGAGTGCAAAGGTGAGTTTTTGTTTTTTGAACCCGCACCAGACCAATCAAATTTTAATAATCGTAACGTATTGTTTTGATAGAAACTGCAAGCCACATCAACGGAAATGCCAGTTAAACGTAAACCCAAAAACTCATTTAAGCTTAGAAGGCCATTTTTACCGGAAGAGGATAAGAAACTTTTATTGGCAGTTAAACATTATACTGAACGGAATGAAAAAATAAATTGGAACCAAGTCGCTTTTGATATTAATGTTAAGGATAAAAATATAAGGCAAATTTATGATCGATTTAGAGAGTTGAACAAGGATTCAAATGGAAAAAGATGCATAAACAAATCCAAGCGGGCACCTGTGTCTCCTAAAATCCCTGTCAAAAAACCTTTAAGCATATTTGACTTGGTTAGTTTTAGACGCGCGGAAAATGAAAGCGCGGACGTATTGACCACCAACCTTGTTAGCCAAGTAGCTGGATTTGTAGCTAAAAGAAAATATGGCGATGTTTTTTCACGAACGTTTTTAAAAAATATTCAGATTGAAATTCCAGCATTTACAGACAAGCGGCAGGCTCAAGCATTTTTATTGAAGCATAAAGACGCAATATTAGATTTGGTTCCCAAAGAAAAGGTTGCTCGGACTAGAAAATATGCTAGACAAATTTTGGTTGAAGGGCACAATTGTGTATTTCCAAATTGTCTTGACTTAAACTTGCCGAATAAAAATCAGGTAGGATTTTTAAATTTATATTTCAAAATATTACTTTACACATTTATGAAGCCCTTTAATCATTAATGAATTTTTACTTGTGTACTTTTTGAAAGATGAATCTTGCAGACGAGAGTTTTGAAGTTGACGAACACAATCTGCCCAAGCAAATGAAAGTATACAACAAATATGGAAAACCCTTGACTGAATCTGAGATTGCAACGTTGCTGAACCCTAAGAAGAAACCAGTAAAAAATGTGAAAAAAAGCAAGAAACCGGAAGTAATTACCATTCGTGACTCGTCATCGGAGAATGAGGATGAAATTAATGATCCCGTGGATGCCAGAAAGTTCACTAGATCTCAATTCAAATTGATGCACACACTAAGAAGATTCAGTAATGAAGAGTGGCAAAATGTTTTTGCTACTATTGACTGTCTAGAATTTTATGATGAAAACAATTTGCTAAACGATATCATTTGGAGAGTTATTATCAAATCAAACCGTATTGTCACGTCCCGAAGTGAAGCTGAAATCCGACTAGATTTTTTTTCAACAGCTCTTCCGCACCGGGAAAGAATTGTTCCACCCTCTCAATTCAAAAGTAGTTTTCCAATCAACTTTAGTAGTTCTTGTCGGGAGTTGGATGTGTTTATTTTTGCAATGATTGTTAAAGGTTGCGGTGAATGTGTTTGCATTGATGTACTTGAAGTTTTTAATTCATTAGAGGCGAGTAACATTTTGAAATCTTTTCAAATTGGAAGATCTCAGAGTTGCTGTTTAAAGGAATTTATTAACTCGGTTGTCACCAAAGATTATCAATATTTTTGTACTAACGAATCTACACTTTTAGGTGTTCGGGAAAATTTGTTTAAATACTTGTGTTCTCTGTAATAACAAATCAAGATGGAAAATGTAATAAATTGTGTTACTAAATTAGACGGCGTTGTTGGTGCAGCGACATCTTGGTCTTTTATGATACCTATGGTACGATTTACTTTACCTTCGTCAATTCAAATATCTGCAAGACGAAGCTTGGATTATAAAGGCCTCCAAATTACACGGTCCATGAAGCATATATTTGAAATTAAAATGGGCTTCTACTTGGGATTAGGCATTGTTCAAATTGTTGTATGTGATGAACCTCTGTGCTGGAGTAATTTGCGATTGGCTTTTGTATCTGCAATTGACGAATCTGTGGAATTACTGGCCGGAAGTACCACTCATAAAGTATGGAAATCTAGTTGCTGTCATTCGTACAAAAAGGCATTATTAAAGTGTTCAATTTGCAAAACAAAGCACTCGGCAATTGAGACGGAAGATGTTGTTGCATTTGGCGCAAAATTCAACAACCT
The DNA here is from genome assembly GCA_036850745.1 of Homidia socia. Classification (NCBI taxonomy): domain Eukaryota; kingdom Metazoa; phylum Arthropoda; class Collembola; order Entomobryomorpha; family Entomobryidae; genus Homidia; species Homidia socia. The sequence goes on along the minus strand of JAANSP010000484.1, from coordinate 7,853 downwards.
TTTTAGAGAAAAGGTGAAAATCATGTCAGTGTTTGCTGAAACATTTACCGTTATGAAGTATTATGGACAGTCTGCAAATGTTGAAGATTCACTTAAATTATTTGACCAATTTAAGCCCGAAGAATTGCAAGAAGTTGTAGTTCACTTTGCACGTGATTTTGACTGTAAGAATTCGGCTTTGTTTTGGAAGTACGATAGCGTCTGCCAACGAATGGGGCGCTCTCCAAACGAAGAATTTTATACCGCACTTCTTGGATCAGTAGGAAACTTTTATTTTAATATTAAATTGCCACAACAAGATGAAGAAGATGATGAAACGGAGTTTGAAGAAGAGAATGATGACTTGAGAAAGGATTCGATTCACGCTTCTCTTTACAAATTTTATGGTAGTGCATTCAAGGAAATTCATAAGGGAATGGATTTGAAAAGTATGCCTTTTACTCATCCTTTGTTTGCCCGTTTTATCGCGGGAACTTTGGCGGAAACAGATGTTCAAAATGAAAGGATGTGCAACGCTAGTTTGAGCATTTTCAAAGGCGCGTATGACTCTATAATGGCCATCAAGGAAGCCGACTCTAGTGATGACAACAATGACGGCAGTAATAATTCGATTGGTTGCCGTTGCGAAGTTGTCTTGAGCTGTCGTTTGCCAACCCGTGAAACTGGCAGGGAAATGTTGCGATATTTTGATTATGCGGTGGTAGGAACGGACCAGGAAATGTTTGAAATATGCCCACTATTTGAATTTAAAAGATACTTGGAAGAAAATGTTTTGCCCCCGTACACAACGCTGCTAAACATTCTTGAAGCAAAAAAGAAGTGGGAAGCTACAACAAAGTTGCCTTATATTACGTCTTATGGTGAGGAAATCATTGACACAATTTAACAGTTATGATTAGAAACAAAATAGCATAAAACTATTCCTTTCTTTGTTATTCAATTGTAGTAAAACTGTTTTATTTGTACTTTATTTTTTACTAGACGAGCTCAAATTGGTGGCAGTATGTGAAGCAATTTTATGCTTTGCAATTTATGGAGGCGCAGTAGCCCGAGGAATGAAGGCGATCCATCCCTATCATTTTCTAAAAGAAATTGGGCTACTAAAGGCTAGATTTCGATATGCAGAGTGCTATGATGGGCTAAAAAATTTGCCATGCGTGGACGTCACTTCTTCTGGAAATATCTTTCTGACAGATAGCTCTACAATTTCCAACTACACTCCCATTTTTTGCGATGTTACTGTGGATGAAGCCAGATTTCTTCAAAAAGCTCTTATTGAAATGAAAAAGAATAGAAATGAAACTCAATGTTTGGAATTCATTGCAAATGTGATTTGGCAAGCAATTAAAAGAAGGGTGTTTGGACATTTTTTAGGACGAAGAAAGTGTAAAACATTTTCAATATCAAACGTTGCAGCAATGCACATTCAAAATCGTCGGTTCGATCCAATGCTCTGTTCAGACTTTGTTCGTTTTCTTATGGATGCTAACACGGGTATAGGCGAGGTTGCTTCACTGCTCGATTTGATACGAAGAAACTTGACTATTGACCAGTTTGCAAGATTGTTTGAAGTGACATCTACATACCTTGAAGATACACTGTACGACTTGAATACTGTGCTGTTATTCCCAGTGGACGAATGCCCAAACATTGTTGTTGTTCCTATACAAAAAACGGATAAGCATAGTTTTACTCCGACAAATTGGCTAAATTATAGTGCACTCTTTGAGCATTACCGAATGGTGTGGTATGCATTATTTAAAGTGAATTGGCCCAAAATTACTCAAATGATGATTGAAGTTCAAGAATGCTTGCAGAGTAAGCGTTATACTCTGGAAGAAATTTACGATTATTTGTCTCTGTATTATTTTACTGATTTTGACAATGAAACTTCTTAATCTTTGTACATTTGTTCTTTGTGGTGTCACTGCTTACAAGATAATAAATTGCTTAAACCAATATAATATTCTCTCGTCTCTATTTATTTTACAATTAAATGCTTTGCAAACTAAACAGCTCAAAATCATTTATTTATAAATCACCAATAATTCATTTTGGCAACTAGCGATAGCTGTTGCAGTGCATCACTTTGCAGTGCTGAGACTGAAAGTTGAGTTGACATTTTATCGCATATTTCTGTTTGTGCGACAAAGTAGTAACATTTTGAACACTTCTAAGCTAGACGATCAACAGGAATTCAACACTTGATAAGCATTTATAAAAAAACTTGGCTGCATAAGAGAAAGAATGGCTACTAAACAAAAGGTTTTAGATGAAGGTAAGTTTGTTTAAAAAGTACTGTTTTGTTTTTGAAAGGCTGCCGACATGACAAAATGATTTTTGTAGATATTGAGACGGATGAGGACACTCGACTAATTCTTCAGATACAAAGCGAGTACGAGAAAAGGCATGGAAAGTACAAGGTTGAAAAATGGAAGGATATTTTGCTTGGTTGCAATTTCAGAAGCGTGGTTAGTACAATATATTGATAATTATGTGTAAATATATAATTAACGGCGCTCAAAAATTTAAATGTTTTACATTTTAAATTGTCTAGAGTTTTAGAGAGAAAAATTATACGGCTGAACAAGTGCGCACAAAAGTACATACATTTCAGAGCAAGGTTAGAAGAATTCGTTCGCGAAACTGTGCAAGTCACACATCCTCTGATGATGGTGACGACGACGAGTCCCTGGTTAATATATTGGATGCAACAGTAAAAATTTACGAACAGACGGATCCAAATAATGTGACGTGCATTGAAGATTTTTACAAAAAGTTACCTGGAAAAGTATGCACTTTACATTTATTTCTGTTTAAAGTTGACCCCATGTAACCTTGTGCAAAACATTATTATTAGGTTGGCTCAAAAAGTGACTGGGAAGATTTTCAAAAATTGTTGACAAGAAACTGGGATTTGATTGAACAAAAGTTATCTGCTAGTGCTAGACACAACTGGAAGTGTTTCAAGTCTGGAATACTGTGTACAAATCCATTCAAATCTGACATGACTAGGCCTTCTTTTGTCTCATTTTGTAACAAAATGGTAATTTTATTATTATATGCTTAATGCATGTTGAAAATACTCATACAGTAAAACTATGTTTTAATTGTTTAGAAGAATAGAGCTGATGGTAATGATACTGACTCTGCATCTGACGACGTGGTATGGGCAAACTTGTCGTTGGAAGAAAAAAAGAAAAAGCTAGTAGAATTTTACAAGGACCGCCGTTCAATTAAAGGAAATGACAATTCTTTTTTACAGCACATGGCACAAGCGGTACTTTTTAATATTCTAATTACGTTATTAGGAAATTTTATTAATTTTTATAAAATGTAAGAAATGATTGGTTGTCAACTTATTTTAGATGAAAACATCTAAGGAAGAGTTAAGGTTGTTTATCAAAACAAACTGGAGCGTAATTCAGTCTGATGTTATGATAAACATTGCCGATAAGCTGGATGAAATTTTGCCAAAATGTCCGGATGGTAGTCGAAACGCCAAACGGAAAGTTCGAGAGGTTGAATAATACATTAATAATACATAATTTCCAAGAATTGAAAACTACTGCTCATAATGGTTGGTGATATTAAAAATTTGTACACAGGACGACGTCGAGGATGATAATGGATATTCTGACAACACAAACAATCATTTAGACACGTCTGGGAATTTGTCAGAATTCAATGCAAGTACAGTTTCATGTTCTACACCAAAAAGCACTCGGAACAATATCCCTTCCACTTCTAAAAGCCTTTTTCTTCCAGATGAGGATGATGATGAAAATGATGCAGATATAGTAATTTTTAATGTTTAAAAGTCTTAGTGCAACATGCAGCTGTGTTATGAAACAAGCGTTCATTGTCCTTTCAGCTCTCTTCACAGGAGGATGGCAACTGCAATTGGAAGCGGCAGAAACGCAAGCTTACTGTATGAAATTATGATGCGTAATTGGCAATACATTATGAGCAATATTACTGTTAGTCTTGATGCAACCTTGTTTTGTAGCTTGGAACCACGCTCGACTCTTCTGATTCTGAAGAAGTGATTGAACTGCTTGATGTTAAAAAAGTCTCCAACTTTGGCGCTGCCAAAAAGACGAATGCTCCTCAATCGGCTCCATTGCCGAAAGAGTCTTTATTGTTGAGTCTAACAACCAATGACGAAAAAAACCAATCAAGGTTTGTGACTGTTGGACATTAAGCCTTTCAGATTTCAAACATTTTCACCGCTTTCGATTATTTTAAACAATGACAATTTTATGTATTTTAGTACATCAAAAGGAACCTCTGTAACAAGCTTTGACGAGATAGCAAGTTGCAAAGTAGATGAAGTGAGTACAAGTCAATGGAGGGATATTTTTTTGGTAATATCACAAAAATGTCTCTGGAAACAACTTGACGATAAGGAAACATGGGAAACAATTGTGAAGGAGCTACGGGCAAGTTTAAGTCTAGATATAAAATATTTATATGATATTTCATTAAACTTTATTTGTTTGTTGAACAATGTTGTAGTATGATATTGGACGCAGCAAGAAGGATTTGAAAAGAAGATTTTTTTCCAAAGCCCTTCCTCTTCGACACCAAATCACTAATGGGGAAATTACTGAGTTTCCCATGTTGATGGATGAGATTTGCAAGAATTCAGCAGTAATAATTTATCATTGTTTTGATGCGACTATGATAAGTGAAGATGTAATTAAGAAGCTTGTAGAAGATGGAATTTTGGCTTGTACTAAATCGCCGAAAAATTGGATTTTGGACTTTTTGAGAGCATTGTTTAAACACAACAGCAAATACTTTTTGGCTGAGAATGATGAGATGGCTAAAATGAAGAACCGGGCTGTTCTCTATCTTTCTGCAGAAATTCCTTGGTTGTATTATGCCTCAATTGACAGAAAAAAGGAAATTTTAGAAGAGTGAGTTTATTGAGTTTTATTCCTGGTTGTTTAAATTGATTGAGCAGTTTAGATTTAACTTTTGTTTATTTCTTTTTTAACAGCTTTCTAACTAGTGTCATCAACGGTCTTCTTACGGCATGAACTATGTTTCTCGCAACTTTTGAAATTTTGTTTAGTTTGTTTGAAAAACCAAGTGTTAAAATTAAGTTTTGTAAATATATTTGTAACCAAGAATAAAGTATTTTTATACAGTCGAGCCTATACCTTTGTTTAACTTAAATCATGGACGAATTTGCCAAGATTCGAATAAAAGAAAAGGAAATTATTAAATTTCTTATCTGTAATAAGTTACCTCTAGATGACGAGAAGACATATCGTATCTTGAAGGATGATTTGGTAGGGTTCACAGTAACATTATTAAGAATTGCATATTATTCAAATTCTAATATTTCAAATCAAACTTTGTGTTTTAGGGTTTGCAAGCCCGAGCTGACAAGATAAAAGAATTTGTCGCTAAACGCATTCGGTTTTTAGTATTAAATCATCGTGATTCTTCAAAAAGAAATGCATCATCAACAGCGCACAACAAGAGCCAAAAATGTCCACAAAGCCAAAGTAGATTATCACTATGCAAAAATGCTTTTTTTGATTATGAAAATCAGCAATTGAAAACAAACAAGGAATGGCAGTACCAAGCATGGGGTAGCCCAGACAGAAGAAGAATAATGGAAATTGCAAGCAAACGGTTTGGTGTACACAAGGTTAAAGAAAAGGATATTGACGACGCATACAGTGAAATTCAGTATGAACGTTTGTCTAAAACTGAAGAGGAAATTTATATCTTGTTGGAAGAACGTTTTCAATGCCTCTACAATGAGCCTCTTAATGCAAAGAAGCGTAAAAGTGCAGAATCTGCAAAAGTGTGCAATGATGGCAATGATGATGATGATGAAGTTGTGGTTATTGAGAAAGATTCATTAAACCAAAATATTCCCCCCAAGCAGACTACAAAAAATGATAATCGGGAAAACTTGAACGTTTCTGAAAATGAATTGGCGGACAAGTCATCTTGTGAGCCTGATTCTGATACAATTACGGAAGACGTCAAGTTAGACCACTCAACAAGTTTGGTTTCGTTTTTTGGCTGTACGAACGAAAATGGGACTACTACAAATAACAAGGTAAAGGAAATTAAGGTTTTCAATCGAAATATGTATTGAAAAGGTTGGTATTTTATTCATGAATGTAAAATGATTATGTTTTTCAGGGTGTATTTACTGGTTCCGTATTTTCGGTTGTAGGATTGAAAGAAAATGAATCTGCGTCAAAGGACATTTGCAACAAAATTTTGGTTTGTTAATTCTTGAATTGATTTTGAATAATGGGGTTTTATTTTGCTTGATGGGCTTAATTCTTTTATAGGCAAATGGAGGACTTATCACAGAAGATTTTATGATTGCCAATGCTATCATACTTGTAAGCGATTATACAGATTTTTGGCTTAGAACTTCGCAGAAGTGGGAAAGAAAATTTTATTCTTCAAGTCTTATTGAAGTTTCTGTTGCCAGCAATGATTCAAATTTCATGGAACACATGCTAGTGCATGAAATGGATTCACCTGGTACGCAACTTTGATTACAAAGAAATTCGCATTTGTTCTGTTGTAATGGTTTTGCAATTTTTGGATCAGAATGTGCTGAGAAAAATGTGGCAAAAGAAGTAGTTCCTGTGCAAATGGACATAAACAAGGGTACTTTTTTCTAAAGTAGATTTATTTTTTCACCTTCTTTAGTTTGAGTTTGAACCGAGCAAATGTCTTTTTTAGAAACCAATTCAACCCAGCCAAAAAGTGCAATTGAATGTATTTTAGAGTGTCCCATTAAAATAAGAGGCAAAATGCCAGTCGATGATGCTCCATTGTATGATCAATATTTATTCAAAGGTCGATAATAATATAATACAAGATTAAACCTTTTTATCAATCTATCATGAGTACAAGTAATGTTATTCTTTAAAACAGATGAGGAAATACACGAACAAGATAATCATGATGAGGAGGATGGTGGCAACAATTTCAAAGAGAAACTATTGATAAAGGACCTATTTAACTTTCCAAGAGAACAACTTGACCAATTAAGCAATCGGCAAATAATTTGTGCCATATCATCTGCAAAGGTTGGACCTGAGCACTTGGGGTAACGTAAGGTTTAATTATTGTATTTTATGCATTGTTATTATTTTATTAACCCACAGAAGATTAAGGCGTCTAGCTTACGATCCACATTTTACCGAATGAAAAACGACTACTGCAAGGATAAACGAAAATTCAGAGCAAAATGCATTACTGCAGGCATACTTGAAGATGAATTAAATTTTGTACAAAACCAATTTTTGGAAATACACGATGAATTGTAAATTTCTGATAATAAAAAAAATATTTTTCGACTGTACGCAGTACACGGTTCTGTTTTGCGATTCTTTATTATGAGAGTAATGCAATTAGTCAATTTTTGCGTGTCTCCCCCCAATTAAGGCACAGTGAACTACTGCAAACTGTTTTGGATGTTTAGTTTTGAAAATACTTTACTGGTTCTTTTAAAGCTACGCTCAATATTATTTGCATTAAACATTTTCAAAATACAAAACCTGGTTTGGTATGGTTAGTACATTGGGCTCAATCTAAGCGAACGCATGCAAAAGTTGACTAGTATTTTAAGGCTCATGTTATGTTAAAAAGGCATGTTAAACAGCCAATCCATCTGACGCGGACGATTTTTGAATAAACAAAAGTGTGATGTGTGCTTCAGTTTTTATTAAAGAATATTGGATTTTTCAATTTTAGGAGACCCAGTCCATATTTTATTTTTCAATTTTGAAATTTTCAATTTTAGGAGACCCAGTCCATATTTTATTTTTCAATTTTGAAATTTTCAATTTTAGGAGACCCAG
>JAANSP010000483.1:0-21074 GCA_036850745.1 Homidia socia | reverse complement strand
ACGAGGTCTCAATGCGTTAGTACACCATGTAATCTGATATGTTAGTATTTTTTGCTGACTTTGCTTTCGTGACACAATAAACGATAATGTTAATGTGGGTGTATTATTTTTCAAGCAAACGGCATGCATGATCCTTCTGACTAGACAAATCACTGCTAATTTTATAATCCTTTTTATTCGTTTTGTTTTTCTATTCCTATATTGCTTTTATTTATGTATAGTTTTGTAAAGTGCCTCCAATAATCTGAAAAAAAAATCCATGAAGCCTGTGAATAATTCATTTTCAAAAGTGTTAATTAATTCATCTGGCTGGAGAGCAGGGTAGCAATCACTTATTAATTTTGATTGCACCCTATTAACTAAAAATGGAAGTCATTATATTTGACACTGAAGCGCTACAGTATTGTAATGCTCTCCATTAAAAAACAGTTATACCAACTAAAATTACTGTTGTTTCGACCCTATTCTCAATTTGCATAGTAATTGAGGTTCGGGTACATGCACATTTCCATAAAGGTTGTCACGTGGAGATCAGCAGATACAGAGGAATTCCGGCAGGACCTCATGTAGTTTTTGTGAGATCAAAGATTAGTAGGCCTACAAAAAAGTTTTTGTCAAATAATATTTAGGTATAGGCACATGTACAAACGTGGAAAAATTTGAACGCTTTTATAGACATCATTGTTTCTGAAGCAGTTACATTGACATTAGTGCATGCTCATGTGCGTACATAGGCATATTTATATTCTAAGGTTTACGACAACGACTACCCAGAAAACAAACTGACTGACAAAGCATCATCAAAAAACACAACAACAACCCCACAAGTTTGACACGTATAAAAGTTTATGTTGTTATTATTATCATGAGCTTCATATTTTCCTCCATAAGGTTTAAGGTACTGCTTCTCACAAAACTCACAGTTCAAAACAACATATAAAAAAGACCATGCTCTGCTCTGGGACATGGTCAGGACTTTTATATTCAACTGGTTTTAACTGGTCATTAAAAGGCTGACAATGAGCACAGTAATGTTTTAGGATATGAATGAACCAATATGTCGTTGTTGTCGTGTCGTGTTTCCTATTCTTCATTTTTATACTTCCTCGTATGTAGCTGTTTTTCCATGTAAAGTGTAGTAGTAGTAGCAGTGCAGCTAAAGCAAGCAGCATGCATAGCAGTGCATTGCGGTTGGAGCAATAATAAATAGGTACTATACTCATTTGTGGTTTGGTTTATTCTATTAATCGCCTGTCTGACTGATTGTGTCCTTGAAGAAATGATTTTTTGCCATGTTGTTGTTGTACTGCATGTTGCACACTCTTCTTGAGTAGGTAGGTAGTGAAGCTGATAAAAAACCTTTAGTAAGCAACAAGCAGCATCCTCACCAGAGCACAACTCTTAGCCAACAAAAGACAAAAAATTGTTTTTGTAATTCGCATGCAGCTTGCAAAAACTGCAAACCTGTCCGCCGTTGTTATTTGGCTACAAATTTCAGTAGTTTGGCACACTGATAGCAATTTTTTGTAACCCATATTATTTTTCTGTTTTAATTAAAGCGTGCATTCCAGTCAGTTGTGAAGTCAATAAAAGAAAATAGGATATATTATTGCAGTAAATAAAGCGTGTTTGTACTTTGTGTCTTTAAACTGCAATAAATCACAGCAGCAGCAGCAAGTTCCAATCGCAGACAAAGAATAAGTTTTTGTTATATTACTAGTGGATAATTGTCCTTTTTGCGCACAGTCTCAAAATCTGCTCTCATGACGCCGGTGGTGGTGCAGAGTCAACGCACCAAATTCCTCGTCCCAGTGGTCGCGTACACCCGATTATTTATATGATTTACTTTTTGTTTCATATTCAGTGCGTGCGTGTATTTGTGTGAAACAACATAAACGTGATATATTTTTCATCTGTCTACTAACTCGTTTGCTTCTTTTTCTCTTGGTGGTGTCAAGTAGAAGAGTGCAGTTGAGCGTGTTGTTAAGAAGAATATAAAAGAACGTGCCTCTTTTCTGGAATGAGCTTGGAAATAATAGCTAGGTAGCTATCTGATTTGTAGAAAAAAATATAAATCTACATCGGTTTATCGGATCGAACACGTCACACGGCCACGGCATATAGCACAGTTGAAAGTTGGTCAAAGGAAAATGGGACATAAATTTCTTGGAATTGTAGCAGCGTACATGTAACAAATTTCACGTAGCTCTGCGAAATAATAATAATACGGCAAGAATATATACAGCCTTGTGTTTTTTATGCATCTGCTATTGTTACAAATGAACTAAAAAAACCTCCAAGTTACAAGCTCCTCCGTAGGGTCTAATCAAAGCTTGACACTTTTTTGTGTTCTTCGGTGGGAAAAAGACAAGACGGGAAAAAAAAAGAAATTGCCAACTTTTTTTCGCTTCAATAACTTTTTGGTGTCTTCTTGAAAGATTGAAACATAACACGCGTCTCCAGTAGAGGTTGAAGAAAAAAAATTGAAGGATAGATAGCAGCTATCTTTATACTACCACGCCACTGCACTCTAAACTTTAAACACGTTTTGTTGAGTCTCAATACTACAGAAAAAGGAAGAAAAGCGTTTGAGCTTGTTGCGGATAACAATGTCGTTTCTTCATTATCCCCTTATAGTGCCTTATGAGGTATGAACATTTATATGCTTTTTTCTTTGTACTTTATATTTATTTTATTTTTCGAGGAAAAAACTTTTTTTATTGTATTGCAAAAAATTGGATATTTATATGCTGTATCAGGCTACCATAAATGCGGTATAACATCTTGTTAACGCTTTAACATAACACAAGAAAAGTGTGCTGAGAAAGCTTTTGGGAAATCTCGTTACTTTCTACTTTTTCTAGCTACCTGTATTATTGCCCAAGTAGTTTCATTTTTATTGCTGTCGTGTTCATTTTTTTGAATTCAATTTCATTCACGTCATAACTATGCATACAGATGTTGGAAGAATTGGAAAAAAATCTTCTCTTTTCATGAAAACAAAGTGGGTCATGTGGTATTATGGAATGAATTGCAACTTTATACAGGTGATTTTATTGGCTTACCTGTATCGGTGATTCCCTGTGCGAATCTTTAAAATATTAGGATATATTGTAGCAATAAAAAGTGAATCATCAATGAAACAATTTATTTTTTCAACCATTTACTCTAGTTGGAGCCGGAGTAAAAGGTCATTTTGTCATCTTTTTCGTTGTGTATTTACACAAGTTTTAAATTGCTTTTTCCTATTTACCGCAATTTTGATGGAAATGGAGACATCAGTAATATGAATTTAATTCATGATTTTCTCTGACTCGTTTCTTTAAAAAATTACTGATTTTGTCTAGAAATGAAAACCGGACAATATGTGAAAAATGTGATGTGATACGTGTGACCCGTATTTTGATCGAAATGAAACATATAGAGTCGTATGTGGAATGACATTTTTTTACATTAACTATAATCAAAATGTGTAGAGAAGTAGAAAATAATGCCAAATAAAAATTACATTTTAGTCCAATTGATAAAAGCCACCTTCAAAAACCTGTAAAAAGTGTGATAAAAGCCATGTGGAGCTAGCCGCTGTTTTTTTAACTGAAAGCAGCACATTTTCTCCAGAAAAATGAATTATTCCAATTTGTAGAAAGTAGATAGGAAAAAAGGAAGTTATATCATTGCATGGTGCAAAAAATCCTTGGAAAATAAAGAGCCAACAAAGAGCAAGCAGGAAGGGAAAAGAAATAATGGAATGAAACAGGGATATACCTACATAATAGCATAGATTTTTTCTTCTCTTTCTTCCTCTCACTCTTTTCACAATATTTCCCACTATTCCTTGTGCATCCTGTATAGACCTTCTGTCTGTGGTATATAATATGCCATTATTACATACACTTTATATTTTGCGAGAAAAAATGAAACAGTAAATTCGGTGACAAAAATGGGTTTCAGGAGGTTTCGTATGAAAGGAAGCCGGAAATGTTATTAGGTATCACATAAAAGCACACAAGGAGATTTTCACGTGCTGCTGGCTAGAGTTTTTTTTGTACCGATGATGATGTTGGTGGACAATGACGGTGAAAACCTTGAAGTAGCAATGTGATGTAAAGAATAAACGAGAAGCGGTAGAAAGTATATGGAGGCAGCAGCAAAGCATTTTAAGTAAAAGTGTAAGAATCACATACAACAGATAGTGGGATTTTATGGGCTCACTCTCTCCATTTCATAGCTTTTACTTTACTCAAGTAGCATTTCTCGATTTCTCTTCTTCTCAATTCCATATTTGTAGTAAGCTCTCTTATCTTTTTATTTGCAATATTTTACGTACACTTTGTACCTAGAAAAAATATAGGAAGCAGACTACTGAGAGAATAGATTATACACTACTTGCAAAGCATTAAGATTGGCGATGATTGTTGTGCCGTGTTTCATACACAACAGTGTACCATTTTTTACTTCAATTCTCTGAATATTCTCAACTGAGAAAAATAACAAGTTTTTAAAATTTTTGTGTGACTACAAGCTACATGATATACTTTTTCATTTTACTTTACTTTTCGTTATTTTGAGGTAAACACTGAAAATGCTTTTATGCCCGACAACACTGACAATTTTTGGTATTGTTATCTCATTCGTTTTCAAAGTGCATGGATGAAGCAAATGATGGCTAAATTTTTATTGGATATTTGAAAGTTTTCTTTTCCAACAACTCTTTTCCTTATGGACAAGCACAAAGTACTATACAGTTTTTATGGCAGAAAAAGGAAAATGGCATAACAATTGTAGATAGTTGTTCCAATGACTGTGTGTCTTTTGTGAGAGGTCGATCATGATCGTAAATGTTAACTTAAGCGTTGAAAAATGCCAACAGTTTAGGGAGAATTTACAACCGTGTAGGTATATCACAAAGTCATTTTACTTGAATGGAAGATTGGTTGGTTGGATGGATACACTTAAGTATTTCTGAGAGTCGTCGTAGGGTACGTAAAGCCATTATGAAAAATTGAATCGTCTACTTTCTGTTAGATGATGATAAAGAAATATGATGATAGAAATCAAGAGACACACACACTAAAGTCGTCGTAGGGTACGTAAAGCCATTATGAAAAATTGAATCGTCTACTTTCTGTTAGATGATGATAAAGAAATATGATGATAGAAATCAAGAGACACACGCACTAAGAGGTCAAAAATTTTGGTTTTTATTTTCATATCTGCTGCACAATTCCATTTGACTCCCACTTTCCGGGGAAAAATGTCTAAAATTTTTAAAGTCGGGATACTTGAGTGGGAGGTGGAGATGTAATAAAAGTTGAATAGCCTGGCTGGCAGCGCACAATAAGAAATCACAATTGACATGCTGAGAACGCGGAAAAAAGTGAAAGTATGAATACGAATAAAGTGGTAGTCGAATTTTCAGTTTTTCGTTGCTCTCGTTTTGATGCCCACACGTGTATACACATTTTGAATGAAATAGCTGACTTTTTTTTACCTTTCTCTTTTTCCTGAGGTTACTTCAAGACATGATATGGTGTGCATGTGTGTAGTATCATTTCCGCTTTTGAGAAAATAAATCCCTGGTGAAATTGTGAAAGTAAAATCCGATTTGATATTCCTTGTCTGTTATTGTGATAGATGGTGATTGCNTCCCTGGTGAAATTGTGAAAGTAAAATCCGATTTGATATTCCTTGTCTGTTATTGTGATAGATGGTGATTGCCACTGATAATATCCTGATGTATGTGAAGATTGCGATGATAATAAAATAAGTGCATGTGACGACGGTACATGTTTAATTCACAAAAGCATTCTTTTGCTTTTTTATAGAAAAGGATCATTTTATGAAAGGCTTTGGATAGCATTGACCCTTTTATGAAAAACCGTATATACCTATATCCTCGTGCATATTTTATTAGTGGGTAGGTATGTGCTCTTCTGCATTCACACAAGTACTACTACTTCTCTGCTAAAAGAAATTCTTTCGGTTTTGGGGAAAACGGAATAGCAACTTGCTCTTTTCCGCTGCATACAGAGGACAAGACATGCTTCATGTTTACTTTGTATTCAAAATATGTATGAATAAAGATAAGGTTATTTTTTGTGTATGTGTTCCGGTGCTCCCCTTCACATTGCCAAAACATGTTGTATATCACACTGGAAGATGCAGTTGCCCCAGACCTTGTCATGTGAACTGGCATATTTATGAGATAAAAAATATACATACATTGCTGACGTTTGCATGGTCATTTTCAAAACTTATAAATACAGATCAATGTCATGGAACATTTTAAGCGAGAGCGAGAGAATGTATTATCGTCTCGTATATTTTCATATTTTAATGACATTTCAGAACGTTAAAAGGATGTGGCTGTCAACTACAGAAATGAGGAATATTTCATACTTTGTTGTGATACATTTTTATTGCATGCCTAACGCTTTTTAGTAGTTACATGCTTGATACTGGTACTTGATGCAAAACGGCAGAACACTATATAAATGATAAATGTGAATAAACCTATTTAAGTAATCATCTTTATTGAAAAACTAATTTTCATTCCACGTGCCTTAAATTGCTATTTTGTTTTTTATTCATAGATGAGGCAAAAGACGAAGGAGTTGTCTGCAGCGTATGAGGAAACTCGACCACTGTCAGACGGCTCGGCGTATGACGATAATTCGATAGTCATAATGAGAGATAAGCATCGAATTCAGGTATGCTGCTAATAGTAATAATAACCTTCGCTATGAATTCTTTCATCGGAATAATAAATATTTAACATTTGGTATATTTCACTTGATTTGCTTAATGCATTCCGAATTGCATCACTGCGAATTTTTTCCCCGCCGAGTAAACTCGCAAATGCAAATATAGCATTACTTCATTTACTTCTTGAGCCTGGTTCATTATCTGCCTATAACACACGTCAATGTTAAATTGTGAGTTTGAGTCGCATCCAAGAATTTTACACCACTGAGGTAGAGTTACACCTTGTAGCGGGTGCCAATGATATAAAAATTAAGAGAAGGAGGAAAACTGTTTCACATTGCAAATCATGATTTTAGTTTTAGTAGACGGTCCATAATATTTATTTTAAATATAGTTTCTAGATCTTCATACACCTTGTAGCGGGTGCCAATGATATAAAAATTAAGAGAAGGAGGAAAACTGTTTCACATTGCAAATCATGATTTTAGTTTTAGTAGACGGTCCATAATGTTTACTTTAAATATAGTTTCTAGATCTTCAGTTTATACAGCCTGTTCTTGGGTTTTGAAATAGTTTGTTTTTTTTCTAATAAAATAAAACGTGTGCTGTTATTCAGTCAAGTCAATGCAATTAACTTTATTTGTGTTTTCCATTTTGCTTTTTACCTAATGGCAATGAATCTTTTTCAATGTCGATACATGACAGAAGGGGGTTGGTTTTTGCAATAACTTTTTTTGGCACTTGATCAAGAATATGCCTTTCTCCTGTCGAATTTTTTAAGAAAAAAACATTTTGCATGTGCTCTGGCTTAATTCAAAATGACTTACGTCGTATTTTAGTGTGCACAGGATTTTTCGAGATAGCTGACTATTAATTTTTTATCCTCGCATCTTTATGGAATGTTTTTGACGTGTTTCAATGTTTAAGTAGAATTTGACTTGATTTTGTAAACCGCCTCACGACACAGGAAAAAATAAACCTAAAAAACATTTTGCATGTGCTCTGGCTTAATTCAAAATGACTTGCGTCGTATTTTAGTGTGCACAGGATTTTTCGAGATAGCTGACTATTAATTTTTTATCCTCGCATCTTTATGGAATGTTTTTGACGTGTCTCAATTTTTAAGTAGAATTTGACTTGATTTTGTAAACCGCCTCACGACACAGAAAAAAATAAACCTTTAAAGAAAAAAGTTGTCTATGATCAGTAAAAGATTTGCTTTGTCGTTTCAAACATTTTTTGCTCTAATTTTAATCTAAAATCACATCCCGCTTGCTTTTTTGATAGATAGATAGATAAAAAGATATAAAAGATGTTGTTTGTAACTTTGGGCTTTATCGTAGACTTTAATTAGATAAGTTTGTCAAGAGTATGAATGAATAATAAAGCATATCGTTTGTAATGGACATGGATCCTTTTTTCAGACGGGGATTCAAAATCAAAGTCTAACACCTTTCGCTGTCTTTCTTATCTGTTCGCTTGCAGTTGTTGAGATGAATTTAATTTGACAGTGATCCAATTAATGTTAACCCAGGATCTGTTTAGAAAGTTTGGCTTTATATAAAGTATTGTTAACCTGCCAAAATATCAAGTTCATGGGCATCACCATCAGAATTTTGCACGTTTTTTGAAATGTGCTGGTTAGCTTTTAGGTTTTATTACGTCAATAAAAATGACCTTGTGTTTATGGTAGTTAAATGATACCTAACCCCTAATCATCACTCTGCGTGTGCCTCACATTAATTTCCGCATCATTCTCAGAGGAGATGAAGAAAGCGTTTCCTGTTCTTGCGTATCAACTTTTAATTTTTACTTTAAGGTGAATCTTGTGTTGAATTTTAAAATGCTATCACAATAATTGTAAATCTCAGTAAAAGAAACCTATTTTCCTTCCTGTATGACTTAATTTTTTATATCCGTTGTCCTTTAATAAAAAAGAATGTGTGCGTAGCGCTCTGTAATTGAACTTCCGTTTCGAGTTTGATGGGCAGAGAGTCCCGAAAGCTAAAGCAAAGTCGCATGTAACCCCCTTTCTGAGCTTGTGACATGTTTTCAAGATAAATGAGAATCTATTGAGAATAAAAGATTTAATTTGAGTCTTGGGACTTGTTTTTCTACACTTGTTTCTATATTCTTTTCATTATGATTCCAAATATATAGAATCGTCCACTAACTCGCTATCTCCCGGTACGAGGGGATGAAGATCAATTTGACTTGAGGGCACACATCGAGTCATCCGGTCATCAACTGGAGTTATGTCCCCATGTAATCGTGACGTAAAACGATTGCTCGGGGATTTCTATCAAAACTTGGGAGCAGATTTCACAACTGGAACAAAAGATGGTTTGTCTTTGACAGAGAAACCCGAACACTAACCTATTACGCGGACAAAAACGAGAAGAAATCAAAGCCTAGGGGTAGCATACATTTTCAGGTACGTAAATACAATATTTGTTCCTCTGCGATAAAAATAGTAATATGGAAGAATTCTTGGTGGAATTATATTATGTTTCATGGATGTATGTATGTATACATGGAGAAGGGATGCGTGTGCACAAGTTTTGTAACTTGCGTCATATAGTTTGTGTTAAAGTCTCTTTTGTCATCTTTATGTCCTCTTACACTTCAAGGGTGAAAGAAAATAATGACAACAGAGGGCCATTAAAATCACGGTATTTATGAGCCAACCAGGACTCATATTTATATTCCAACACTTTTTCCTCGTATGATTCACCAAAAAACGAGAGAAACGTGGTCCATTATGTTCGACAATAACAATCAACAATATATGATTGTATATAATAGTAGTGAATGAAACGTTCATATAATATTTACTTTTTATATAATAGTCAAGCAATGGGTATTATTATTAGAGGAAAATACCCAAGGATAACATACCTTGTGGCTACCAATGAAATAAAATCGTAATTATTTTTGCAGAAGCTACAATTTATTTTTTATACTGTCTCCTGAATTTTAGGGATTCCATTTTGGAACTAAGCGTGTAAAAAAGTTTTGGAGGTAAAATACGTGGTTGCAGATTTAAAAAATATTCTGATGGTTATTGTCAGCCTTGTCAACATTTCGAGTGAAAGGGGAGCGTGTTCCCATATATGCAGATTAGTCATTAAGCAACATTTTATTTGCATGGCTTGGATTTAATTTTCCTTTTAAGCTCTTGTACATATATGCCAAATTTGCTTCCAGTAAAATAGGCGAGTCGATCGTACAGTCACAAGTGATAATGGGAAAAAAGTGACACGATTACTCCATCAAGAGCATCATCAACATTGTACTTTGTATTGCTCTGTTGTAGTATTTTTAGTTTGCTTGGATGGCACATTTGCACTATGATGAAATGATTCCACTACAAGCGTACAGTGTACTATTGTCTATTAGCAAAAGTTTAGTCTCTACCAAGAAATAATAACAATATATAACTCGATTTGCAAACCCGAAATGTGTAATAGATTTGTGGAAAATCGTGTAACGATCAGAGAATGAAGTGGGTCACGTACAATTTAGTATACGCAAAAAAGGTACATTGTAGAAGGATTTAGTTTGGAATCCTTAAAATGGCATAAAATTAAGTTAATAGGAAAACACAATGCTGAGCAGTCCCATCCAAAACCGAAAATCCGTAAAAGCTAGCAATTTGTATGCGTGTACCAAGTGCAATTTTATTTTCAAAATCGGATTGCTAAAAACACTCACTTGTATTTGATTCCCATTCTACATTTATATATGTATCCAAATTCATATACCTATTTATTTAAATTCATATACAAATGTACCTACCTACCCGAATACTTCACACTATCTTTCAACCAAGTATTTAGCATTGGAATAGAAAATGGTCATTTGAAAATGGAAAAGGAAATATCCTGGTAGTAAACGCATAAATATATTCCATTTAATAGTGGAATATTTCTTTGCGTAAAATCTCTTGACTTTTTTGCCTGATAGAAAATAGAGAGTTCATCCTCCTACTTACTACTTACCTAGTAGAATTGAAGCGACTATATGGTAACCGCCACCGTGCACCGTCAGTTTTTTCTGATTGGTATACTAGAATTGCTCGCATTTTCTCTTTCTCAATTGAGCATAGAGATAGGAGCAAGAGAAAGTAGAAGACAAGTAATGTAGCGATACAAGAGGATTTTACACCAGAAGCAGCATCCCCACCACCACCACACATGTGTGTATTATATGTTTCTTCAAATATTCACATTTTATTTGCCTGTTTTATGTAATGGCTTTTTGGTGAATTGTCTGTTGAAGGAGAGGAGAAGAAAAGAAAAGGTGGTTGTTATTGGTAGACAGACACCAGAGTAGCGGCAGCAGCAAGGAAATAATATATCCTTGGTTCGTGTGCATGAGCCCATTTTGCAGATTGTGTAAAGTAGGTAGGTACACTCTATATCTGCTTTTGCAGTAAAGTGTTTGGAGAAATGTAAACTGGCAAGTTTGGTGCGACAGCTTCTACCATTTTCTATTTCCTTCGTCGTGGAAAAGGCAATATACAATTGCTCCTGGTGTTCCCAAACGCTAGAAAATGTCAAATATTTTGTTGAAGATAATATTCACAAGTGAGAAATTGGTCGTTACATTGTATCTTACTTTGTTCTTTCATTCCATTCTCAAGTGTAAAATGCATAAAATAGCATGACAGTAGTATACAGCAATAACATAGCATATACTTAATGGTGGGTGATACCGCCACCAACGATTGTGCTACCCACAGTGGTATAATGGTACAGCTGCAACTGTATGGAATTCACTTTCCCTACTTTTTCATGTGTACTAAATGTAGCGATACGGTACTCTGGTACTCTGACTTGTCTGTTTCAGTAAAGGTATTTTCCTTTGTCCCATTTAATCAGTAAAAAAGTTCTGTTATAGTGAGGTATAGGTACTCATTCATTGGTAGGCTCTGCTTGGTAAGAAGAAGAATGTAATATAAACCATGCATGTAATGTCAATAAATCATGATTCTTTTACTTTAATAGCAGCAGTAGGTTGTAAAATGTTGTGATATCAATACATCTTATTTTCTTGATTTTTTCCCAATAGGCAATTGAGGATGTCTACGTGGACCATTTACACTCTGTGAAATCACCTAATCCGAAACTGACGTTTTGTGTTAAGACGTACAACAGAGTTTACCACCTTCTTGCCCCGAGCCCAGAGGCCATGCGGATTTGGGTAGATATAATTTTCACTGGAGCAGAGGGCTATCAGGAATTTAAATGTGCTGCGTAAATTCAACTCGAGGGAGAAACTAGATGGCTTTTCAAGTGAAAATAATGTCTGCATACATGTCACACTTTAATTTATTTCGTATGTCCCCCACACAACTTGTAAACAGTACTTTTTTTTATAAAAAAGAGATAAGTTATTATTGTTATTATAGTGGTCTTGTAAATGTATTGAGTTTAGTATGTTGTCTTTTAATAATAATTATTATTTTTCAAAATCGTCAAAATGGCAAATGGTATATTATTATTATATTTCTAAACAAGTTGAGTGAAAAGTACTTTTTAGTGGTCTTGTAAATGTATTGAGTTTAGTATGTTGTCTTTTAATAATAATTATTATTTTTCAAAATCGTCAAAATGGCAAATGGTATATTATTATTATATTTCTAAAAAAGTTGAGTGAAAAGTACTTTGCTAACTTGTATATTATTTGATATGTGCCTAAAATATTATTCAGCCCATGAGATTATATTAACTGATAAAATGCAGCAGCCTGACAAATGGTGAAATTCTTTGACGAGTTTTCGCAAAAATATATTATTCACATTTACAATGTACAGCTATATATAAATTGAGATATTTCCGCCTCGTAAATTTTGGTCAGTTTTCTTTGTTCATAAATATTTTAATCAGTAATGTAATTTAGAAAATATAATTTTTTGTATGAAATTGTAGGTCTAATTTTCTGATTTGTAATTTTCACTTATGTACGCGCACACCTCTTAATGATGCCTTAATTATATTATCTTTATTTCTAAAATACATTATTGATTTAGATTTGTAATTTAAACGATGACATTATTGCTGATTAGTATTTAAAGACAAATTTATTGCACTGGATCAAGTTACCGTTTCAAAGGACGGACAACAATTATAAATGTGTGGAGGCAGCTAGAGATATACAGTTAATAATTATTGGGTAAATACAATATATCTATTGTTACGTTTACATTTTTAATTTTATTTTGTGCAATAGGAGGATATGATGGAAACTTGTCTAGTTTTATGAAACTCACGGTTATCTTTAAACACATTCATTTACATTTACTTGTGTATGTGCATTTGTGGTACCGTTATGCAATATTGAAATGTTGTATGTATGTATGTATGGCATACAATTTGAGACATTTTTACTTTCTAATGAACACAAACGCAAAAAAAAGTTTAGGAAATTATCAGATACGGTACAAGTTTAATTATAGCCGCATTTATATGTTAAACAAGCATTCTGTAGTTTTCTGTATTTTAAATTGTATATTTGTTGGATAAATACATACAACTTTTGTTTAAAAAATGAGAGATGAATAAACTTGTTTTCACACTAAAGTAATATACGTCCGGGGAAGTTATTTTTAAGCATTGCATTGGTAATTTTATTGTATCTTTAGTCTTAGCTAAACCTGTGGCTCATCATCACTCAAACTGTTTTTGACTTTTGCACTGTGACAATTTACAGGTAAAAAAGTGACTCGTAGGAGGTAATAACTTTCTTCAAGAAACCGAAAATGTAATATTTCCTTTGAAATTGTACGAACCACTTTACATTTTTGGTCACACATTCATTATATGGTTATGTGAAAAAACGTGATGAGTGTGTTCTGGGAGCAAATGGGAATGTCTCAAAGTGACACATTGCTGATCCTGTTGAGCTTAACCTAAACAGCAAAAGGGCTTGACATCCAAGTCACCGAAAAAACTGCAGAAAATTCCTTTCATTGCACACAAAACACGCTACATTCAAAAGTTACATGCTGAGGATGAAGAAGTCCAACAGTAAGGTTGTGGTTGCTCACATAATACAGGAAGGCAGTATCTCTTTTTTAAATGACACGACACGTGCAAGCATATTTCCTTTTCAAGCGAAACATTTTAGAAATCCCTCGTCTTTGCTGCTGCTTGGTACTTCACTGGAATTATTACACCATTGGAATTTCTTGGTGGTAAAATAAGCGGTGAAAGAAGAAAGTGTGACATTTGTCGAGTTTATGATGATACAGCACGAAGGGAATGAGCAGCAGATTCTGTAAAATAAATCCATTTTAGTACCAAGAGAACTTTAAAGAAGTTGGCAAAATCTCACGTTGATTCGTTTTCAAAGAATGCAGTGCAGAAGAATATATATTTATTATACATATGCATTCATATTTTCCAAATTCATATGACTAGCAACAACATTTTTTTGTTTGCTTGGTGGGCTTTTCATTATGCAATAGAAATTTTGATAGATGCTTTTGGAGAAGATTGGCCTTATATTTGTATTATTTTCTCAGCATGAAAGTTGTTGGGACTTTTTCATATTTTTACATTTTGGAAATACTAAACATTATCTATCTCTCTCAATGTTTTATCCTGTAAAAGCAGACGTCTTTTATGACAAAATATTGCGGCTGTGATGATGAATTATTGACATACGAACGCTATCAAACCCCTGAAAATCAAACAAGAAATAATCATAGACACTCATTTATATATGAAATCGTTCGTTTTTTACGTGGTCAAGTCGTAAACTCGCCAGCATATAATTTAGAATAGACAGTTACACCGCCTCCTAATAATGTTCGTAGTAGCACTTGATTTCTATGGTTCAGCTAAACTACCTATGTATTTTTTCCTTCTTTCCAATGAAACCATCGTATTTGAGCTTTCTCCAACTGTGAATTTAATGCGTAATGAAACTAGAAAATGTGTATGAAAATACGTGAAAGGAAACCACGAACAAGTCATATAAATTGAACAATAATACCTAGTACAATTTAGCTGGAAGGCATATCATATAAAAACTATATTGGTATGGTTTATGTTGTGTTTATGAAAGCAGAAGTTTCTTTCTACTTGCTCTGCTGTGGCTAGTAACTAACTCCTATATTATTGGATTTGACTGTTGGCGAGAATCTTTCTGGAGAAAAGTTCACATTATAGCTCGTACATTATAAATATTATGTACTTTGTCACAGGCAATAGAGTTTTATTAACCTGGCAGGAGTCTTTCAATCTACCCTCTTTTCCAATTCAGCACACAAATGTCCATCCGTCTCCCGGTGATCATTTCAAATTTTGTTTGTACTCTAGCATGTTTGGCATGTGGAGACATTTGACACATTTTGCGTGTTGTTTCGGCTCTTCTACTAGTATTACCTACTCGATTACTTATAATGTGTGTGCTGTTTTTGTACGCATATCTGCATAATTTAAGCGGATACCCTTATTAGCAAAATGTTTTCATTATCCTAATCAGCGAATCTGTCAGTTGAAAATAGAACAATGAGTTCTCCGTAAAATGGTTTATTGGTGGTTATCGTAATATTATTGTAAAATCCCTTTATGAAGCAATGCAAGGAAATACCGAACAATATCTACATACCTATTATACTACTGTATCATATATTTTTATGTTCGTGTAAACAAAAGGAAATTGAGGTCATACGAAGTGCGTACAGTGCCGGTTTTTCTATATCTAACAATCTGCAATAGCGATTACTGAAAATAACCAAACAAAACTTTAAATTGACATGTAAAACATGAGACATCTAAGCATAATAATACGCTCCTTCTCAAAAAACTGGTCGCAGTTGGTGCAAGCAAATTAATTTTGTCGTGTTTTCAATTGAAATGGAATTAATAAACATGAAAAGCTAAAAAACGCAAAACCAAGCTGACACAATTTTCCTCGAATCCAACCAAATCAAAGAGAAATGCAGACATTTTATAGACTGATGTGGTAGATGTCTATCAACTATTTAATTTGCCAATTGCATGCTGATGTCTTTTACTCAACTCCTTGTCGGTCAAAAGGACATGCTTACAAGAAACCAATTTCTTTTTTAAATCTCCAGATAAAGTAATTCAGCAGGCTCATCATGTCAGAATAATAAGATGGTTTATTTTTTCAACCAGAAAACTTGCGCATCTTGTGTAGGTATGTCAATTTCAGAAATGGTGTTTTTTATATTTGTGTCAATAAAAGGAGTTGTCCATCTTCAAGCCAAAAAAGCAAGAAAATGCTCAGCAAAACTAAATAGTCCAGTGACTCAATCACTAGTCAATACTGCCATTAAAATCCTACATGAATATATTTGTATTCTATTATTATTACTCTGCATCATACAAAAGCATACAGTATTACTTGGAGTCCATGAAATCCGAGTCTCACAAAAGCACAGCTTGTCGTCTTCCAACTAAAATGTCCAGTAGCACACACAGTCGGTAGTCGATGCGAGCTTAGATTTAGATCACTATTACATGGAGAACCTTTGTGTATCTCTACTTGTTTTCTACTTGTCGTACGAGTAGTAGGTCTTACTTTCACAACAACGTAGACAGGGAAGCAAAATGCGTTACAAAACCACAGCAGGAGTTAGGAAAAGGACATACATACGATTGGCCATAAAATTAAATTATAGACAGCTCAGCAACAACATTGTAAACACTCGAGTCAATCCAACTTTCTCCTCAGCTGCAGCTAAAAAACAAGATGTACGTGTGTATGTAAGAAGTAAGTAACGACTTAAAAATAGCAACAAGGCACTGCAGGGGCCTTTCTTTCCATTTAATGTAAAGCATTGCTATTGACTGATGCACACGTTATTACCACCGCAAATAAAAGAGGAGCATCTGTCCAACGGCTTTATCCTTACTGTAAATTACAGCCTGTAAATAGTTCTAATGAAAAGGATGAGGAGAACAAGTTGCGCGACTTCATTATTTATCTTGAATTGACTGTTCTATTCAGTACAACCTTACCACCGCACACTAAAAATGCCTATAGTCCACAAACATGATGTAAGTCAAAATAGATAGTTGTCTGCTATTGAGTATTAATAGAAAGTTTGAATGAATTCGCATTCCGCCAGGCTATTATTTGTGCAAATTGAGGTTTCTATGTATTTGTTGCTTGTAAATCACCAGTGTGTTTATTTTAGTGTGGTTTGGTCGTGGGCATGTGCATACTTTTTGGCCAGATCTTATCACTTTGGAACTTCAAAACGAATCAATTCGTTTTCATAAAAACATAAAAACCGAAAAAGAAAATGATTTGTAAATAAAAAAGGTTAGTACTCTCAAGGTTTCCCCAAATTCCCAACATATGTCGTAGATAAAGCTGCATGAATATTCCATAGAGTGCAGACAAAAAATACTAACGATGAGTACAATGTTTTGATAACAATCAATCATAAAAAGCGCACTCAATGCTTCTTTGCTGCTTCTTCATTCTGCCCTTATAAATACCCTCAAAGTTAATACTGTAACAAAAATTTATATCCTTGTATAATCTTCCCCCAAGCAAAGTTCCGCATGTCTTTAAAAGCATGAAACTTCCATCAAATCAAGCAAATTATAAAACCATCAATCAAACGCAAAAGACGAAAACAGGAAAAGTCGATTGTACTAGTACGGCTTTTAAGTTGGTAAAAAATACATACATATCATATGGGGAAATGATGTGTATATTTTATATTAGTAAGGGCAGCAGTAAGTATACGTTCAATGTTATTACAAACTGCTTGACCTCATCCGTAAACAGTAGCTTTCATCCTTTCCGTTTCCTCCTTTTTTCTCTCATCGTCATCACTGGGTAACAGAAATGCAAGCTGGTCAAATAAAGTGAAGAACCCCACTCGAAAAAACTCTCCACCCCTGAAAATCCTATCTATACCAATATGAACACGGAGGGTATAACTGTGCGAACGGACAGCGCCGTATTTTGATGAAAAATAATGTTTTTGTTACTTCTTATATTTATCCTAACCAAAGTAAAAAATGGATTGGCTACTTCTCGGTATCCCAATACCTACAATGTGTTTTCTCAAGTTTCAACAGTAACATGTCGTCATCTCTTTAATCATGTTCACGCTAAAAAGTCTGACATGTCAACAAAAAAGAGAAAAAATCCAAAAAGGGGAGAAAGACAAAGTCATTTCAGTTTGTTACTTTACGTTGGCAGATATATACTCGATTGGTATTAATATGGATATGGAATTCTGAACCAACACAATTGTGCCGCTTAGTAAATAAAGCAATATGTATGCATCCCCTGAAAACATTGAAAAATAGTATAATAATATCTTCAATTTATTGCTTATGCATTTTATTAGTACTGCACAATTCAGAAATGTGTCGAAATGCATTGTAAGTCATCATTCTTTTTAAGTGGTGTTGATTTCTTTGATTTGTAATCGGAACAGGAAAAAGGGCCAAAGTAAGCCAGGATAGAGAAGTCTTCCAACGTGCACGCAACCATTTATTAAAAAGTGCTTGATTTACACCCATTTATTTTTCACCCTCCTTTCATGTACTTCTAGCTGCTGAGGTTTATGCCAGAAAAAATCATGAGTAGGTATATGTACATTATATCTGAACAATATGTTTACATGAATACTTATCACAAAATGTACAAGTTTACGTACATAAGACAGAAAATAACTTACTAAAACCGAGGTTTCTAAACTGTAATCTTCTCCAATCAATAAAATGCAGTAACAAGAATGCTTGTTATCGAGAATGAGTGATTTTTCTCTAAAAGTTCAAAACATTTTGATATTCAGTTTCTAATATCTGAAAAATTAAACGGACTCTCATTGTAACAGCCCTGCATGCGTCATCGTCATAATATATTCTCGCGATACAATGCAGTAAGTTAAACAAGCAAAAAAGAAATATTTTTGTTCCATGGACAATTTTTATAAAAGTATATTACGGCAAATAATAAGTTTTACCAGATAACGCGAAATGTACGAATAATGAAACACGCCAACGATTTTTGAAAATAAAATGGCGCTAAATTTTGAAATAAAACCTCAGCAGCTTACATTGTGGACAAAACATGTAAATGTAAAGCTGATATGATGAAACTGGTAACTGAGAATTACCGAGTATCTTTCAAGGAAATACGAATGTTCTACTGCATTTGGCGAACAAAGTCTTTCTTTTATTTTGAATTCACTGTTGTTTTCATAAAAAAGTCAAACCAGCTATAGAACACGTTTCAGGGCGTTTTCCTCAACGACTGTATTAAAACGGGGTAAATACTGTTGTGTACACGAATCTCTAGTTTTTGCCGACAAGGGAATCATAAGGAAAGTTTACAACGTGTGACATCATAGCAAGTTGAAGATATTAAGGGCTTCTGTATATGAGAACAAGCATTTGCTTTGCTATCAAACTAGCGTTCGTATGTTAAAATCCTTTTGCAAAAAATAAAAGTCCTTTGCTTGCTTTGTGCTAAAAAAAATACAAATACTTGGATAGCTATTGGGTAAATACTGTTGTGTACACGAATCTCTAGTTTTTGCCGACAAGGGAATCATAAGGAAAGTTTACAACGTGTGACATCATAGCAAGTGGAAGATATTAAGGGCTTCTGTATATGAGAAAAAGCATTTGGTTTGCTATCAAACTAGCTTTCGTATGTTAAAATCCTTTTGCAAAAAAATAAGTCCTTTTGCTTGCTTTCTGCTAAAAAAAGACAAATACTTGGATAGCTATGTACATTCTAAAGAAATGAACTCTGAAAAAACAGAGTTTGTGTTGAGCTCTTGTCATAATTTATGTGATGTTTTCATTGACAAAACAGTTAGGGTAGGGTGGCTATAGTTTTGCTTTGCAGGGATTTTGCAAGCTCGTTGCTTCTTTAGCTTGAAATATAAAAGTATGTAGAAACAAAGTGTGTGCTCATGGTACAGTTGTTATATTTTATGCAAAAAATCATACAATAATGGGATTTCACAGCATGATAGTTTCAAAAAATGGGAAAAGCCGTGGTTAGGGAGCTTGTGCTTTCTAGGTTTCTTCGTGTACATTTTGTATGCCAACATGGTATTTTATATCAATGTATGTATGTAATTTCAATGTTACATAACCCATACATTCAGTTGAGTCTTGGCTGGTTTAATGTATGCTTGCGCCCTACTGTAGTTGGTTTGGGTGGGAATACATTTTATCATCTTGCATTCTTCTTATCCGGATATGCTTCTTTAGCTTGAAATATAAAAAGTATGTAGAAACAAAGTATGTGCTCATGGTACACTTGTTATATTTTATGCAAAAAATCATACAATAATGGGATTTCACAGCATGATAGTTTCAAAAAATGGGAAAAGCCGTGGTGAAGGAGCTTGTGCTTTCTAGGTTTCTTTGTGTACATTTTGTATGCCAACATGGTATTTTATATCAATATATGTATGCAATTTTAATGTTACATAACCCCTACATTCAGTTGAGTCTTGGCTGGTTTATTGTATGCTTGCGCCCTACTGTAGTTGGTTTGGGTGGGGATACATTTTATCATCTTGCATTCTTCTTATCCGGATAACACAATGCCAGGATTTTAGAGGCATAAGTAGTAGAAATCTAACAACGACAACAGTAGTACTGAAACTGCGTTGAAAAGACATACCATAGTATTCACTGTGACTTGCTCATCAAGTAACTATAATACATACACTTGTTGTGATTTGAAAAGTTCATAAATATTGTTAAAAACTGGAAAGAAAAACTTTATAAAATGGTCGATCATATCGAATTTTTAATAAAATATGTTGAAACGAAGATTGCAAGCTATCGATGCGTCCCTCCAATTCTGAAAGTAAATTTTGGATAGAAAAATCTCACTCGCCGTATAGAGCAGTTGCAGAGCTAGTTGCATTTTAAGTAGATAAGTATACCGCTAACCAAAAGTCTCAGGCTTTTTCTTACCAGATCCGCATAATAGGAGACTATTATATGCCCATTAGCGGTTGCTGCTTTTCTTTTGATACCGTGCCGTCTTCTCTAGCTTTCACGAGTCGGGTTGGTTGTCTTCTGTTATTGAAAAAACACTGAAAGTTCATTTTATGAAAAAAGCGTTGCATGTGACATCATAAGCAGTACTTAAAATTCTATTAGTATGCACATTTAGCGAGTGAAAGTTTTCATATGAAATGAAAAACAAGCTGTATGCCTAATTGTGTTTGTTTGTATGAATTTATTCATAAAATTTAAATTTAGTCCAAAAATGTAACTTTATTTTGTTCACATATTACAGTGATTAACATATAATCAAACACGTCAAATATTTATCAATTTGTGATATTTTATCATAATTTATTACATACATGCTATTAAATAATATGCTAT
>JAANSP010000482.1:0-21128 GCA_036850745.1 Homidia socia | reverse complement strand
TCCTGGTGGGCAGTTGAATTCTGATCTTGTCATGTATTTCTGTCCAAGAACGGGCGTGGGATTTTCAGTACAGCGATAAAATTTTCGGCAGTCGCTTTCATCACGGAAGTAGCCTTGATTCACGGGGCATTGTGACAAATCGCCTCGCAGACGAATTACTGTATACAAAAGGCATTAATAAAAAAATGTAAACATTGCAAAACCTTCAAGAACGCAAATGACCTTAACAAACAAAACTGACATTTTACCGTATTTGGCTGAGGAAAAGGAAATCATGCAACTCAAAAGAAGATAGGAAATGGGTGCACCTGCAACTGTAAAAACCGCTAATAAGCTTATGATTTGTAAACCTACCAAAAATTTTATAAT
Source organism: Homidia socia (assembly GCA_036850745.1). Lineage (NCBI taxonomy): Eukaryota > Metazoa > Arthropoda > Collembola > Entomobryomorpha > Entomobryidae > Homidia > Homidia socia. Next base: position 20,759 of record JAANSP010000482.1, on the reverse strand, counting down.
TTCAACATTATATTCTTACATTTCTTCCCGTCCATGATTTGTGATTAAAAGACGAGATAAACTTTGATGACGTGATTCATGAAACGCTTTATTGAAACTATTTTCACAACTTCAAAAACACCCGATATTTTATACGCAGCATTAAAGGAAAAAAAATTCCGAAAATATACCTATTACATGGTTGATTGCTTCAATTTTCATGCATATAGAACATTGTTTGATGATTTTTGTACACCGTTTCTTCTACATGGTATCGTTGTTTCAAAGGATTCTTGTGAAAACATTTTTGAATTGACCACAAATACACGTACATAATATGCAGTTGCTCATGTGTAAATACAACATCATCATCCTTAATCCTCACATGATGATCATCATGCAGAAAAAAACGAAAAAGAAAAAAATGGGTAAATTGAACGCTTCTACTAGCTACTGGAAAAATGACTATATTATATAAAAGGCAATAATGGCATGGTGGTTGTCTAGAGACCATTTTGATTTTTTCGTAGTCAAACATTATTGATAGCAAGGAGCGTTGTGAGGTTGATATAAGCTGTTGCAATCACTCAAAATGAACTGATCTAAAAATTTAAAACACAAGAATATCCTTCTGTGCATATTGGAAGTTGGCACTGGTGTGCTTGAAAAGTTACAGGATGGTTGTGAGTGATTAATAAACGGACTTTGTTAGACAGGAATATAAAACTTTAAAGAAAAGGGTAGTAACCCCACTTTGCATTTTTTACAAAAAAACACAACTCTAACTTGAACATATTCATTGGCCATGTTGAAACAATCAAATTTGTCATTTTTACTTGCTCTCGTTTAAATTCATAGTATGTTACGATCTTATTATATTTTTATGCATATGATGTACAAAAGAAATAAAATCAGGGTTTATTTATAAACGTGCAGTAAAATGATTGGCTACCTGCACGAAGATAAGGATTGTTTGTTTGATTTATACAAAAAGACAAAATTGCATTTTCAAATATAAAACTTGCTCTTCAAGAGTCACTATACTTATTAATTCCGATGTAGAGACAAGTTTATGTGGAGGCCTAAGATATGAAAAACAGATCAATCAATTCAAGCGCAGTCCAAACATAGGGAAAACTTGTTTTGATGTTTTTTGCCAGAAAATATAGGTGTATTTGGTCTAAAATGAAACGCAAGGCATGGATAAAAAGTCCAAGAGTGTACTAATTCTAATTTCTTGCTCCTTTGTATTGAGTTTGAATTTTTAAAGATGAACTGCATTAAAACTAAAATGAACATCAAAATTAATATTTTAATAAAATGCCAGACTTGCATATGTTAGCTATAATAATTTTGTAAAACAAAATGCAAAATATTAATATAGTGACCTACTAAATACAATGATTTCATTCCAGTGCATATAATTTAGGGAGTATAATTTCCTGCAAAGAATGAGGTGTCACACTCAAATCCATAGATAACTGATGGGAACTTCAATTTTATCATGCAAAAGTCATGACCTGGATATTCTCTTTCTTCTTGTCTCGCAACAGTCCATCCATTTGCCTTTTGGTACCTATATACCTTCCTTCCACTCTGGATCTGTGTCCTATTGTGGAGATTGATTAAGCAAAATGGTGCCGTGCCGAGGCTAGCTCAAATTTGTCATGCCGAGCTTCACTTTCTGTATTATGGTAACTAGCACCAAGATTTCCTCTCTTTTGGTTCAATGTCAAGTGCAATGGGATCATGGTAAGAAATGCTTTGTTTGGACATTAAATAAATAAAAATGTCGGATTTCAGATATAGAACAGAATTTTACCTGTAAAAATTTTTCCGCCTCGACAAAGCAGTCAAGCAATCTAGCATATTTAGTTTAATACCCTATTTCACTGCCATTAATGGGCCGCTTCATTGAAAAAATCCTAAATAATCCGTTCCAATAATATAATCTAGATGAATAATATGATAATATGTTCCAGAACTTTTAAAGTAGGATCCAGTTTCAAGAAATGGAAAATTATCTGTCATTTCCATTAACCTTTTGAAAGCTCGCCAAATACCTGTCCCTACACACATGCATGCACATGTTTTAAGCTCTTTCAGTCAAAATAGATTCATAGCATAATTGTTTTCTGACATTACCTTTAATGACAATGAGTGTTTCTATTTATTTCATTACTGACCATCACTTTCTTGGTGTTAAATACTATTTCGTTGGACATTGAGTTTAGGGCAAATAATGGTAAGGATCCCGCTTCCTTTTATACAACCATTTTTAATGCTCTAAAACCAATTCTGTCCAGAAGTAAACAGCATTGACTTCTCTAATTCTAATCATTTTTGGTTCGGTTGGGGCCAAGGGGTTTAGTTTGTTAAAGAAAAAAAGTTGCCTTCTAAACTCAATGCTGACTGCTGTATTCCAATCCAATATTCTAATCCAATTCCGATAATCAGAAATTCCCATTATACATCATACATACTTGTTGCTGGTTAGTTTGTAAGTGTAGCGTATCATAGCGCAAAGCGCAAATAGAAAACGTCAATTTCCACTGCATTGTAGAGAAGATTTAGAATAGAATTCCTGCTTGCTTCCATTGAATATACTCTTCGGTAGTGTACGCCGGTTTCAAAGTGAATACTGTTAATACTGTACACGCAGATACATATGCTGCTTGAGTGAAAATACACGTGAGTGAATATAAGAAACCTTGTGTATCGAGCTTTGCAACTTGCCTGGACAAAATAAATCGTAACGAATAACAAAAACAGAGAATTAAATGGAGACGACAGACAGAGACAAGTAAAACGGGGACCGGGAACATTTCTTGTGATTGACCTGACCTGTGAACTACTTGAAGCTAATAAAAAATTAAACAAGGACGCACTCAGTTAGTTAAAAAAACAGTATGGGTCTGTTAAATGTGTACACATTTGGTGTAGTCTTTGTTACTTTAACTATTTTTTACTATCGCTACAAACAGGATAAAACGCCCAAAAAACAAAAGAATGGTACAAAGAAACGAGCCTTTGCCACACCAAAGTGGGCAATCAAGAAACCAAAGGAACTGGAGCGTGTGCCAATAACCAGTGAACAGATAGAAAAATTGCATAAAAGAAAACCGCCAGAAATATGGAACAATGTATTATTTTTCCCTGATTAAACAAGGACGCACTCAGTTAGTTAAAAACAACAGTATGGGTCTGTTAAATGTGTACACATTTGGTGTAGTCTTTGTTGGTTTAACTATTTTTTACTACCGCTACAAACAGGATAAAACGTCCAAAAAACAAAAGAATGGTACAAAGAAACGAGCTTTTAACACACCAAAGTGGGCAATCAAGAAAACAAAGGAATTGCAGCGTGTGCCAATAATAACCAGTGAACAGATTGAAAAATTGCATCAAAGAAAACCGCCAGAAATATGGAACAATGTATTATTTTTCCCTGATGTTGTTAAGAACAGAGAAAACTCGTCAACTAAACAACTGATAAATTATCTTAATGAGGCAAAAACGTCCATTTATGTCTGCATGTACCTTTGCTCAAATTACAATCTCAGCAACATTGTTAGGGACAAGTTTGATGAAGGTCTATTAGTTCAATGCGTCAGTGAGTATGACACCTGGACAGCACACAATAGTAAAGGAATTAAAGAACTAGCGCGTCATGGTAAGGCTAAGGCTTCTGTGCTCTTATAAAAGCCTATCATAGCGAATCACTGCTTATTGTGGATATCCTGGTCATGCCGATTGTTTGAATAAACATTTTTTAAATAGTTATTTTCATTTTTACAAGGTATTGACGTCCGACTGAATAGAAGCGGATTTATGATGCACAATAAATTTGTGATCATTGATGAGGAAGCTGTAATTACTGGCTCTCTAAATTGGACACGGCAGGTGTGACGGTACCCCTATAAATTGTTAATAATTATTATTGTGCAGTATAGTATTTATAAATTTATTTGTAGTAACTGCTAGATTTGTTTGTCTTTGTATTTTGCAGGGCGTTGACAGCAACAATGAGAACGTGTTGATCAGCATTGATCCAATGATTGTTTCAAAATATATACAAGAGTTTTTTAAATTATTCAATTCGTGCAAACGTTGGGAACTGGAAATTGAGTAGCTGTACTGTGAACAAATTGATATATATTCTTATGAAAAGTTTGATTCACTCGTGATTATTATTTTTAAACGATCGAGTTTTAGCCGTTCCATTTATTGCCAACTTGTTAAATAAAGTAATGAAAATTAAATATTTATTTATTTAGTTACTCTCCAGAACTGAGGACATTATTATATGTAATGTTTTGATATACGTTACAGTTATAGTATAGGTAGATCTTTTATACAAAAGAATTTCAATAACTTACTTCGTTCCAACGTACGAGGAAACGCTTTTAAAACCGTACGATTACAAATTGTCGTTGTAAGATACAAATTATAATTTAGTTATAAAACGGTCATGTTTGCGTATCAACTTGTTATTCAAAGAATGTAAATAAAATTTCCGATATTTTATACTTTTATATCAGTAAATTATCTATACCTAACATAGGTAATTAGTTACTCGGTGAGTCTGATTAGTCGTACTAACAATGTAAGCTTTGTTTTCATTAATTTTTCTATCATGTTACCCTTGCAGAGATTGTATTTTTCGAGCATAGTAGACATTAGTACTATCATAAATTCTGACCTTTCCAACATGTTAATTATATAATTTTAAGATTGTAGAAGTAAATTCTTCTTTTTGACGGACGTAGACTTTTAATAGAAAAAGCTAACTGTATGCAGAAATGCAATATATATTTAATATTTATTAAATAACTTGTTTCAAGTTGTTTCTTATAGTAGGAGCAAAATACTCTAGTCCGGGAAACTAATATGTACAATCAAGTCAAAACAAGAGCTGAATAAATAATGGTAAATGTACCTATACATATATAAAGTAATTGGACTTGTCCGCATTAAGATTTTGCGAGAAACAAAAGTACCTAGTTCTTATTTGATGTATGATTATGGTATGTTCATCATCTTGTCTTCTATTTTCTGATACAATGTATCCATTTGAATTTTCATCCTGTCCATAATTTTCTCCTCTAGCCTTTTCATAAAGTACGTATACTCTGGTGGGTCCCGAATAGTGGAAGGACCAGAGCCTAACCTGGTCCGCGCTGTACTATTAACAACCCATGGTGGCACAGCGGCTGCTGCTGTAGGAGGTACCAATGTCGCATGTTGACCATGTAGTGTTGGGTCAGTGCCCCTACTATAAATCCTCTGGTAAGGTGGTGGTAGCCACCCAGATGCACCCGAGTGAGTAGCAGCATAACGTTGGTATTCCTCCTGAAGTGGAGTATTGGGAGCAGTAGCACCCCTGTGAAAGTTTTTCGTACAGCGATTTGTTCTTTTTGTTCGATGACGAGCAGCAGCGATTCTCAAAACTGCAACCTTCAAGTCGTCAGGAATGGCTTTGTCGTTGGGATCATTAGGTCGAAGATGGAAGTACCAACTACTAAAATAAGTAACAACGCATATTTTCAATCATATGCCAAGCTACTTGACGTTCTAATTTTGTAAAAATATTTTTACCTACCTATCTTTGAAATCCTTTGGAGTGGTAGGCGGTTGCTTGTCATTGTCATCGTTTTTCGGTCTAACCACAAGAACAGACTCTCTCAAAAATGCTGCAAATGAGTTGGGAAGGAATGACTGGACTCTTTTGGAAAACACAAACGACTCCAACTGGGAAATTTCTCCGATTTGCCGGGAAAGTCTGGTCAGTTCTGCGTCTTTTTGTAATCCCTGTATATGAAATTGTCGTCTCTTTTTAGGAGATGTGACAGCGTTCTATTCTAACACTAGATAGAAATGGTATGCAATGCCTAAAAGGATGCTTGAGAGTTACCTGAATGTCGGAGACCGTAAGTCCTACCAGTAAATTCATTAGCACGATGGTAATCATTATTACAAAAGCGCCGTACAGAAAGTGTCCAGTTATCTGATTTACCTGAATGTCAGATACAGTAAGTCCTACCAGTAAATTCATTAGCACGATGGTAATCATTATTACAAAAGCGCCGTACAGAAAGTGTCCAGTGATCTGAATAAATAAAGAAAGAGCATAATTTTTTGACTGGACAAAAACTTGATGAACTTGTATATAGGTATAAAGGAATGAAAAAGATTTAAAGCATACTGGATACAGCAAATCGTCCACGGGATTCTCTTCGTTTCCATAAAATAGATCCTCATAGTTGACTTCTCCAACCATCATCATAAGAACTTTAAGAATTGCCAGTGGAATAGAGGAATACGGCGCGTTCTGTTTAATATTAAACAATTAAAGCTATGCCATGCCTGAATTTTTGACGAAAACGCTAATACTTTTATCACTTACGCCAGGAAAAAGAACACAAAAGGCCAGAGCGAATGCCATGAGTAAAGATGCATAAGTGACCATGAAAAATCCAAAATTTTTCAAAACCTGAAAAGTTTTGTGAAACGAAACGAGATTCTAAAGAATTTCATGTTTCCCAGCTGCAGATTTTTTAATATCATCAGTTATATTTTTTGGCTTTTCAAATACCTTTGTCAAGATTTTACCATCATCATAAGAACTTTAAGAATTGCCAGTGGAATAGAGGAATACGGCGCGTTCTGTTTAATATTAAACAATTAAGGCTATGCCATGCTTGATTTTTTATAGAAAAATGCCAATAATTTTACTACTTACGCCAGGAAAAAGAACACAAAAGGCCAGAGCGAATGCCATGAGTAAAGATGCATAAGTGACCATAAAAAATCCAAAATTTTTCAAAACCTGAAAAGTTTTGTGAAACGAAAGAAACAAGATTCTAAAGAACTTCATGTTTCCCAGCTGCAGATTTTTTAATATAATCAGTCATATTTTTTGCCTTTTCAAATACCTTTGTCAAGATTTCAACGTAAAGCCCAAGAATAGGAAATTTCCCAATTTGGGACAACATTAGTCCCCATGCTAGAAACAGTCCAAACTAGAAACAAAATATTATTTCATTTTGTAAAACAACTAACAGTATAATCAAGATAAATATATTCATTCAAATTGATCATCACAATCATAAAGTAAATCGATTGGCTTTCAGCATTTCTTACCGCTGCAGCTTGGTACTGCCAAAAGTTGATGTTTGGGTGGGACATGAACACTGGCCAAGACGTAAGGAAAATGAACAGGAAAAGTGTTCCATTGTAGTCTATTATTTGTTCTTTTCCAGTATGACCTAGGAGCAGGGAGCATTTTGAACACTTCGTTGGTGACCATCAAAATAGTGAGCGCTAATAGAAGCACTGATTTCACGGTCGGGCCGATTTCCAATGGACATCCATCTGATGAAACATTTTTTTATTAAAGGCTCAGAAAATTATTAAAAACTTGAAAACTCAAAATATTAGTGTAAATTAATTTAAGCTTACCGTATAGATTGGATTTAATTGTTCCCAACTCTTGAAGTTGCGGAGAAAATTCAAACCAAGAAAACTTTATAAATTCCGCTCGATAAGTAGAGTTGTCACTTTGAAGATAGTTTCCTTCCNGAAGTTGCGGAGAAAATTCAAACCAAGAAAACTTTATAAATTCCGCTCGATAAGTAGAGTTGTCACTTTGAAGGTAGTTTCCTTCCGCTTTCGCTGCTTTTACTGCTGCAGGTTCCGTAATCTTGGGCCGGTAAGGACAGCTAATCAAGTACACATCGAGAATGTAAAGGGTGTACAGCATTAAAAGAACAACCTGTCAATTTAATAAAATTTAAATTTATAGTGCAAAAGAGAAAAGAACATTTCCAGTAATGCTAATTATTAGTAGTTTTAGAAAACAATGGCTATCCTACGTGCAAAAGAATAGTTAGTCCAAAACACCGTGCGAACACATTTCCACTTGAGATAAAGAAAAATTGCGATTAGTGGATGTGTCAAAATTTTCTTTCTCGCTGAGCTACTACAATCTAAGATAAGGGTCAGCAGTTGCATTTCCTTGCGTGCTTTCACGTTCCCTTCCCCATTCGCACCACTACTCGGTTTTCCTCTTCGTTGGGAGTAACCACGAGTCTCAGAGTACCCCACAATTGCTCTGTAAGCCCAAACCATATAAATTATTCAACTTTCACTCATTGTCATTTTTTAAGATGTTCGTAATTGGTAATAGTACATGGTTATCATTTCATTATACCCAAAATCCAGCTTCAGTTCACATTTCACATTTGTAGGATCATACTTTTTCAATGGCTACAGCACGATTCAAGAGACTGTCCATTGCATCTGGGATCTTTTCAACCATCAGTGTTAATGCTTTTACTCCAGCCTTTGACCTGCAGTTTTTATAAGTATTGTTAGTAAAGTATATTTTATGATAATAATTTGCATTTTAATATCACATCTTGTCAGGAAAATCGTGTCTTTCGTCATTTTACATTACTTTATAGAAACGTCTGCAGCGCTATACAACAAAATTGATGCACATTTTGTCGCTTGGTTCTTCCGCGCTCAAATGTAACCTGTTTAGTAAACAAAAAAATCTTGTAATCTTTTAAGCATGTATTTTTTATCTACGTACCAGCCACATCCACAAATCCTCCCACTTGACCCGTGGGTGTGTTGCAATAAACAATGTACACAATTTTTGAAAATTTTCCATTTCAAAACACGCAAATAATAACAGACTCTCGAGATTTTCTCGGGTGAAAGAAATCAATTCATTTTTGCATACTTTTCTATAGCTTTCAATTTCTGTGTCATCTTTGCTTCAGCTTTTTTGATAATACCAATAATGATTATTATTATGGTAGGTAAATCATAAGAAAGAAGTTGTTGACTGTGCTTGCTTGTTCAAATATCCATAAAGAATTACATATGCAAGTACTTATCTATCAGGAATTTTTCATTATATGTAGTTCAATATTGACTAAAAGATCTTCAAATATTTACAAATGTCCAATTCTTGCGCGATTTGTGTAGAAAAGCAAAAGACATTTTATTATTTAAAAAGTATTGATTTGTTTCTGCGTTGGCGGTGACTTGACAAGTGAGTAATCAACTTATATATACTTACGGTGTTTCTCCCTGATTATCTTGGCTATCAATATCCGTCTTTGCAGAATCTACCAGAAGCTGTGTACATCGCGCTGCGGTAGCTGTACAGGAATCGCAATTGCAACCTTTCCCCAAAGACAAAGAAACAATTTATTTTTGAACATGCAAGTCACTTACATCATCTGATGAAACATGAAAAGTGGAATTCAAGTTATTTTATGTACCTACCCATTGTAACGGCATAGTGGAGTGGAGTACGACCATAACAGTCTCTGGCATTTGGATCAGCACTTGTCTCGAGTAGAATTTCAACCTCATCCAAATTTCCTGTTTTCACTGCCATATGCAATGCTGATGAACATTTTTCATCACACTCATGCTTTAGATAATCGTCACCATATTCATGTGACATCCACAGTGAATTATTTGCAGTCGCTCCCAACATTGGCCCATGTCTATTACCTAAAAGTGCTGAGGAGGATTTTGAACTACGGAGTGGTGGTCGAGGACTTTTATTAAGCCCATTACTTTCTGATGTTTTTCTCCATCTGTGTGTGGGACTCGGTACTTGATCCCTTTCTTCATCATCTTCCAATGCCTTTAACAATTTCTCCTCACTCATTTCCCCTTCCAATAAATTGTCAGTTGACAGGATTCTCCGTGCGTTTGAAAAGATTCCAGGCACCCTTAAAGTGTCACTGGTAACACTACCACTGCCTAGTCTAAACAATAAATTGTTATGCTCTGTCGAGTCATTCAACTCATCCACTGGACGATCATTCCCAATGTCTTCATCTGACTCTACTACACTGTCGATATCGTCGTTATCGTCAATGTCTATTTGCACATCCCTTGACAGTGGTGGCGCCTTTTGAAAACGTTGGAAAAAGTTAACACGAGATTTCGAAACTAGTGTGGAATGAGAAGTATCTTCGACACTTGCATTTGTTGGGGCACTCTGAGAATTATTCTCTGAACCACTACTACTGGCAGTAGCAGTGGTATTGGAAGAGTTATTATTGTTATTGCTGACAGTGGAAACAATGGTGTTTATACTGTTACAACTTGGTTTTCTGGATACTGACAAACTAGTTCTACTCGAAGGAAGATTGAGATTATTCAAAAAAAGTTGCGGAGGCGGAGGTGGAGGAGCGGGTGGAGATTTTGAAGAATTATTGGAATTATTGTTTGTGCTTCCGTTTGGAACAATTTTACTGCTATCCTTTTTCCCCTGAGGGGAGCTCCGCTGGGACATTTTTCACAAAAATGGGGAAAGTAAAAGTTTTAAAACTTTTGTTTCTCTTCGCAGCAAACAAAAACATTAGAAATTTTGTCGAGTAACAACATTTAAAAATTATTTTAAATCTTCTTCACAGCCTCTAAAATCTAAAGAGAAAAAGAAAACATTTTTTGTGTGGAGGATGGCTCCACTTGAAAAGTGTAAATTTTACGCCCAACGTTGCACACACTACAAGGCATTTTAACTACTGCGTAGAGCTACATGATTGTTGGAGTAAGATAGGTGTTAATCTTCTTCACAACCTCTAAAATCTAAAGAGAAAAAGAAAACATTTTTTGTGTGGAGGATGGCTCCACTTGAAAAGTGTAAATTTTACGCCCAAAGTTGCACACACTACAAGGCATTTTAACTACTGCGTAGAGCTACATGATTGTTGGAGCAAGATAGGTGTGATGGATGACTATGACGCTAATATCCAGACCAAAGTACTTGTGTAAATTGTGCAATTGCACCTCTCTTCTGCAGTCAAAAATGATAACTACAGACAACTGATGATGATGATGGTGATTGGGATTCGGTACGGTGTTGGCGTAAAAGTTTCAAGAGAACTTAACAAGTCATCATCATCATCATAGAATGCGCTTCAAAAGCTTCTGTGTACTTTATCCTCTTTGTCATTTTAGCTCCCAGCTCACGTAAGATTATCTTACATATCCTTTGGTGGATAAAGGTATATATACATATACTCTTGTAATCTTTTCACCAATTGAACAATCACCCTCCATACATGACAAAATATCATTTGTTGTAGATATTCACGTAAGATATTATCAAATACGATAAATGTGGATATAGTTAATGTTTACTCAAACAACCTTTTACATTCCCAAACATGCCCGATACCTTCCCTTTTATACTATCCAGTCAGTTCTCACAACTCAAATCAATAGATTGAGTCGAGTTTTTCTAAAAAGAACAACATTATTTTTTTCTCATTTCAATTCACTCCGTTATCCATCCGGCTTTAACGAGTTGGTATACTTTTTGGCTGATGAGTTGTTGATTGTGATGATCACTCGAAAAGCTTAGCTGATTGAGTGATCACTTATCAGTTTGCGTGTGGTAAAGCATATATGATAGTGAAAACTGCTTACTTTTCAACGATAGTTATCAGAGAAAAAAAATCAGAAAATAAAAACAACATGATATTATACATGTTGATCTCTTAATAATGGTTGACACAACAATGATGCGCAGTTGTATTTTTCTGATTTTTTTTCAATGGAAATGTGTGGTGAAATGCAATTAAAACAGATAACAATATACTGTGTCATTGTTGGCCGAGTACATTTATGTAATGTGTACACAAAGTAAATAGGTATAGGTATGTATGCAAAATGGAAAGAAAAAGTATCAAAATTAACAGCATTGGGGTTAAAACGAGAAAGTAGCTCAAGTAAACGTCTACCCACAAATCAAGTTATTTATTTACTCTCAATGCATGCAGTAGTGTTTTGCAACCAGGCCGAACCTATTTTTGACTTTTGGGTCGATTTATACCGTTAAAGAAACAATTAATTTTCTTGTTTATGTACACGAGATAAAATGTATTTTATTATTACACATACTGCATGTGGAGAATTTAACATTATGCATTTTGTTTTTCACAACTAACATCATTACCAGAAGATTACAAAGGAGGACCACAAGTAAACGCTTATCACACAAAAACAAAATATCAAAATAGAAAGAAATACAAGTGTTTGATGAGTTGTTTCGTACTTTTGTTAAAACAAAAAATACTGGATATGCATATAGTAAATTTATTTTTGACTTTTGGGTCGATTTATACCGTTAAAGAAACAATTAATTTTCTTGTTTATGTACACGAGATAAAATGTATTTTATTATTACACATACTGCATGTGGATAATGTAACATTATGCATTTTGTTTTTCACAACTAACATCATTACCAGAAGATTACAAAGGAGGACCACAAGTAAACGCTTATCACACAAAAACAAAATATCGAAATGGAAAGAAATACAAGTGTTTGATGAGTTGTTTAGTACTTTTGTTAAAACAAAAAATACTGGATATGCATATAGTAAATGATGTTAATGATAACTGTATCATGCATTGTTCATCCTACTGTCTTGAATGAAAAACATTGGGTTTACAAGCGATATGAACGAAGGCAAGTTTCCATTTCAGTATTGGTGGGTAATTGAAATACAAGTGTTTGATGAGTTGTTTCGTACTTTTGTTAAAACAAAAAATACTGGATATGCATATAGTAAATATGATATTAATGATAACTGTATCATGCATTGTTCATCCTACTGTCTTGAATGAAAAACATTGGGTTTACAAGCGATATGAACGAAGGCAAGTTTCCATTTCAGTATTGGTGGGTAATGTGCAATATTTATATTGAAACTCTGTTGTTACAAAATGAGAATAACTAGAAAAAGTACAAATTTACAGTGTTTTGTCGCGTCGGGTGAATACACTAAAAGTAAACCTAGTTATTTATAAATTGCCTTCATTTGAGTTCATTTACTTGTCATATCTCAATTTTTGGAGACTGTTTTCCTGACTGGGAAGTGGGAACAGTTTCCATTTGTTCCAGTTTCATAATAATAGTAAATAAATATTTATATCGCTTCCGATTAATTGGACAAAGAGAATTTAGGATGATATTACCACCAAATTGTTCCGTTTTCATTGTGCAGACTCTATAAAAATTCATAATTAGTGTATCCATCATATCATAGACATTAGTAATTATACATTATGTGGATAAATGAGCATATGCGTTAATAAATAGTCAAAGATTTGAGTGCCATGAAATATCATGCAAAGTGCGGGAGGGATCTTTGTTATCATCAATCATATCACAAACGGTTCATTTTACAAAACATAAAACGTGCGCAAACACACTGATGATACTAGTATGGACATTGTAATAATAACTGTCTATAGATGTAATTATTTTCGCAGTATGCGCTTGAGTGACTTTAAAATTAAATTATGACACCTTTCGATAAAGTGTAAACGTGTTATAAATCATCAAAATTGACACGTATATTCGCAACTGACAGACAGATATAAAAAATCAAAATAAAACCAGTTTTTAATTAGACTTTGAACCAATCCACACAATCATATAATTTCAATTTGCGTGATCGCTTCATTATCAAGACAAAACAGGCCATCATTAGTAGTTGCATACATAAACACGCGGAGGTGTTAAGGATGTTGACATAGGTATAAATAATATATAGCCATGATAGCCAATAAAATTTATTAAATTATTACACATGCTTAATTTAAAAGTAGAAGGTACTTGCCATGGGCAGAAATATATGAAATGACCATCGACCAATGGTGATAACTACGGTAAATGACCAAATCAAGGTAAAGTGGTAACTATATTTTCAAAAAACAACAACAATAAAATAATTATATCGAATACAAGTAAAGAGAAAAGTTGACATGCTTGATTCATTTATAAATAAATGTGTACTAGATTGTTGCTTGAATATTTTCTAAGACAAACCCTGAATTATATGGACCATGGTTAATTGTGTTTTCTGCACTATCTATATATATATGTTATCTATATTTTCTTACAAAAATTAACAAAAATATTTTTATTGTTAGATCAGAAGAAGAAAAAAATCAGCCTTTCAATATTATTACTATGCTATTTTGAGTTTGCAATAGAACTTAAGGGTCTATTTTTTAGTTATCGTTGACTACTAGATGATGTCCAAGGTGGAGCTGTCATCACTGATGAATTTTTCCTCGTACCTAAGCCACCACCAATACCCGGCACATCCAAGCTGTGTGCTTCCAGCGATGAGGATTTAAATGATGACGGAGAGCTGGATGTGGATGAGTAATATGAAGGTTGAGCGTGATGATCAATGCCAACAACAAGGCCACCGCTGCCTCCCGGACCAACACCATCTCCAATCGCACCTACACCATGTTCAGCATTAGCCATGGTGAACAGCTTGGAACAACGCTGAGAACGAAATTTGTCATAGGATATAGATGCCAAGATTAAAGCTGCTTGTTTCAAGTACTCTGGAACGGTTCGGTCTTTTCTCGAATTGGGGAGAAATGCGAATGTCAACCTAATTTAGTAAATTAAAAAAATATATCAGTGAAAGGATCAGCTCAGCATGCCAATTTCAAGTGTTAAACTGCAAAAATGTATTGTTTTTTTTACCCTTCACGTCCGTGTTTTGTTGGGTACAACACTGAAATTGAAGCTTTAAGATAATCTCCCACAGGTCGAGGAACACGAGAGGAAAATATGAAAGATTCCAAATGGTAGATTTCTAGTATCAGTCTAGCTGTTCTTCGTAGTTCTCCTTGTGCTTGCATTTCCTGCAAATGTTGTAAAGAGCAAGTGATGATCGCACAGAATAATAATTTCTATTGAAAATTTAGGAATTTGTAGAAATAATTGTATATTTTACCTGAATGTCTTTTACAGTTAAGCCGATAACCAAATTCATTAGCACAATACTGACAATAAAGACAAACGCTGCGTAGAGTAAAATGTCCCAACAAAGGTCCCATTACATCTTCCGTATTTTCTCCGTAGAACATGCTCTGATAATCAATTTCTCCTACCATCATCACAAACACTTTGAGTATTGAATAGCAGAAGAAAGAAAATGCTGAACTCTGTAATACATACACAATTATTGGTTATAGACATTTGTTTGTCAAGAATAAACTCGTAAAGATTTTCAATTGTCTGATTAGTATACCGTTGGAAAGAGGATGGAAAATGACAGTGCAAAGGCTATGAAAATGGAAATAAACGTCAGGAGAAAGAATCCAAAACTTTTGAGAACCTGTCATCATGATACCACACAAAAATGATGGATGGTGATAACAATTATTAATACTAGACGTATTCTGAAATTTGTAAAAAGTAGTATTCTCACCGTTCCAAACATTTCAATATATTTTCCCAATGAAGGGAAGCGTCCAATTTGTTGCAGGATAAAAGCCCAGGCAAAGAAAACAGTCAGCTTTGGCAGAGCAAAAATCAATTAAACTTGTTCAGTATTCATTCTAAATTGGTCTTATCAAAGCTATTTTTGCATTATCATTTAAAACTATTGTCTTACAGCTGCTGCTTGATATTGAAATGCGCCAATGGAGGATTGCTTGGCCAAGTTTGGAACGGTAGTGAGTAGAACCAATCCAATGAAGATCCAAGTTCCTAAATTTAGCCAGCTCCGAATATATAACTTTGGAGTAATCACAAGTTTGCACAATTCAATCATGGAAAGCAATGCCGTTGAAACGAGAATAAATGCCACCTCCGAGTTGAGTCCAGTTGCAACTTCACATTTTGCTGCACTTGGTGGCGTCCTAAGTTTGCACAATTCAATCATGGAAAGCAATGCCGTTGAAACGAGAATAAATGCCACCTCCGAGTTGAGCCCAGTTGCAACTTCACATTTTGCTGCACTTGGTGGCGTCCTTTCAGATCCAATTCCTTCCGGTGAAAGAGCTGCATTACCACAAGATAATGCCAAATGTTAAGTTATGCCAACTGTTTATAGAATAGTATTGAAAATTTGATATTATAAAAATAGATCTACATCATGTACTTTGATTGCCGGTTTGATTACGACTACCAACTTCAGCTTGGGGCATTTTTTTGTTGAAAAGTTGACACGGGCACTTGACCAAGTACACGTTTAAAATGTAACTTGTATACAAAATTACATAGAAAATCTAAAATGAAATTAATACATTTCATACAGCAATTCTTGTTGATAAAAATAGTGCATTAATTTGTTAATTTTTTAATGAAATTAAATGAGTATTTTGGCGTACAATAAGCTTACATAAAATATAAAAGAGCACCAAAAGTATTTCCTGACTCGCTTCCACTTTTGCTCCATGAATATTTGAACAACAGGATGAGTCAGAATTTTACCTCCCCATGCAGTTATAGGATTTTGGAGAAGTGACGTGAGTAATCTCATTTCCCTCTGCCAACTCATGAATAACCCGTCTTGAGATGATGAACCAAGAGAACTTGATTTTCCATCTGTTGCTCTAAATTCGGGATAGCCGACGATTGGACTAACAGGGAGTAATTATTCCAAGAGAACTTGATTTTCCATCTGTTGCTCTAAATTCGGGATAGCCGACGATTGGACTAATAGGGAGTAATTATATCATGACAACTTTTCATTGCTTGTACATTTTTCCGGTTTTAAACATTATAAGCAAAATAAACATGCGTTCTTGTTTCTTACCTAAAGTTCAACTTTCAGAACACACTTGTCATTTGTTGGTTCATATTGGTCAACAAAGACACACTCATTTAAAAGATACGTCATTGTGTCTGGAAGTCGCTTCGCCAGCAATCCAACGGGTTCTTCTCCAGTGTCTGATCTACTCGACCAGTAACAATGCATGTATATGTAGAATTGTTAAATTGGAGAAACGTTTGTAAAAACGACATAATAATTAATTAGCTTTAACTACAGAAAATTCCTACCTAAGGCATACATCAGCACCGGCCGATATGAGGATTTCGGCACATCTGGAAAGTTGATGGTCAACAGCCACGTGCAAAGGAGTATTTCGCATGTCGTCTTGCGCATTCACATCGATTCCATGAGTAGCTACCAGCAGTCTTGTACATGCCTCTGCATCATTTACGCAAGTGACACAAGAGCATTCTAGGAGCATATGGTTACATAAATTATAGATAACATGATCGATAATTTTTGTTGTCTCGCATGGCTGGAATACAGCCATTACATGTGCACTGCAATTATAAAGCTTTTATACCTATTGAAACTGCATAATGGAGAGGGGTTTTTCCCAAATGATCCGCAATATTTGGATTAATTCCAGTCTTGAGTATATTTTCCAACTCTTCTACATTTCCATTTTGGGCCATTTCATGAATATAATGAATCCAACAGTCTTGTACATGCCTCTGCATCATTTACGCAAGTGACACAAGAGCATTCTAGGAGCATATGGTTACATAAATTATAGATAACATGATCGATAATTTTTGCTGTCTCGCATGGCTGGAATACAGCCATTCCATGTGCTTTGCAATTATAAAGCTTTTATACCTATTGAAACTGCATAATGGAGAGGGGTTTTCCCCAAATGATCCGCAATATTTGGATTAATTCCAGTCTTGAGTATATTTTCCAACTCTTCTACATTTCCATTTTGGGCCATTTCATGAATATAATGAATTGTTTCCTCCTCAAAGTCTTTAAAGTTTTTTCTAGGAAACAGGCCCCTTCTGGGTTTGGAGGGAATGCTATGATTGGAAGGCTGGCTGGTTGTCAGCTCTATAGAGTCTTTTGTTGGATATTGGTCAAGAGACATTTTGACAGCTAAATTTGTTTTACTGTCTCTTTATAATGATCCAGCACACTTTTAGATGCACACGAGCGCTTGCAAAATTGTGATTATAACTTGATAACTTTTATTCCAATCTGCAAAACCTGCATGTTGATTTTTTGCAATTTTTTTCGCCTTGATTACGACTAGGCTGACTGGTTGTCAGCTCTATAGAGTCTTTTGTTGGATATTGGTCAAGAGACATTTTGAAAGCTAAATTTGTTTTACTGTGTCTTTACAGTGATCCAGCACACTTTTAGATGCACACGAGCGTTTGCAAAATTGTGATTATAACTTGATAACTTTTATTTCAATCTGCAAAACCTGCATGTTGATTTTTCGCAAATTTTTTTTGCCTTAATCACGACCAATCTTAATAAAGCAACTTGATTAAATGATAGCAGCTTAAAAAATTCAAATGCACTATGTTCACTAGATGCACTACTAAAACTTTATACACACTTATTGATTTTGGGTTTTTGGCCTGCTTCTTCTTTGGACCTCAACAAAACGTTGTTTCTCTGCATGTGCCGTGTTCTTGTTGTTGGTGAGTGAGGCTCTCGTCTCGTGTTGATCTGGCACTAATGAAATGCGACAAACAGGTAGTTGCAGTTTCTCTTGTCATAACAATAATTGCATGCAAAACAATATTTTTGCTACACCGAGAATTTTGTTTGTCATGCCTGAATTCAAAGTATAGAGGTTTGACATGAGATGGACCGTTGTTCGTACATTTTACATTTAATGTATTTTAATTCATTCTTTATGAAGCCAATTTTATGGGATGACTCAACAGCACCATTCCTTATAATAATATTGCTGCTCGCTGCACAACAACTGTTGTTTGACCCAAAACCAAACATGAAGACATAGACTTCGACATTATCCAACACCATACAAGTCGTGTGCGTGGATTGTGCTACTGAATCCTGAAAGATGATGTTACTTTCTTGTCTAATATATACTGTTGACAATTTAAATGAATACAAAGAGGATGTGATAATGTGATGACTACATTAAATTTAAATTTACTTTGGCCGATAAGACACGTTTATATTTTGCTCTGTGTTTTAAAAGAGATTTGTAACTTTTCTTCGTTGTTCTCTTGCTTGTAACTCACTTTCTTATTTTTAAAAGAGATTTGTAACTTTTCTTCGTTGTTCTCTTGCTTGTAACTCTTTTTCTTAAAATACTTTGGTCAAGATTTCATTTCAGATCTTCCTTAAAACAATTGTTTCCGATTAGATGCATTATGCAAATAACGTTGATAATAATAGCTTAATACAACTGAAGCCCACAATCATGAAAAAATCAATTCTGTGTTCTTCCCTCCCAAGTGTCATAAGTACAGCCCACAGGTTTCAAATTTCAAGTTGTTTTTTGACAACTATAGCTACTACACAATACTGCCTTATTTGGTTTTACACTTCAGCTAGTACAAGAAACTGGGGACGATAACCGCACATTATTAAGCACACTATTTTCACATTTAACAACTGAACAAACCTAATCAAGTGTTGGCAATAAAGTCACTATTTTTCAAAAATTTAAACATAAAAATATCACAAGCAGCGAGCAGGTTAATTTTGAACGTACATAAATACAATCTTATTCTGTTCAAAGTAGTTTCCTTGTAAGAATGAAGGAGGTTACTTTTTGGCCAAAAGCAATGAAAAACCTGGTTTTAAGTTGTGATGTTCATAAATGTTAACCTAATCAAGTGTTGGCAATAAAGTCAGTATTTTTCAAAAATTTAAACATAAAAATATCACAAGCAGCGAGCAGGTTAATTTTGAGTGTACATAAATACAATCTTATTCTGTTCAAAGTAGTTTCCTTGTAAGAATGAAGGAGGTTACTTTTTGGCCAAAAGCAATGAAAAACCTGGTTTTAAGTTGTAATGTTCATAAATGTAAATTTTTTTCTTCATCATGCTCGTCGGCACACGCAAATTCCAAGAAGTTATACTCATCTAATAACTTTCTGGTTACGTCAACGAAGCACGAGTTGCAAATGATGGCAATAACAGAGTTGAGTTTTGATGAGAACATAGGGCAGCATTATGTTTTTCGCCTCACACGGCAGGCTTGTCTTCCTCGGGACACACGTTTGGGTACGTTGTAGTTACGAATATGAATGCAATATCATCCTCATACCAATATTTTCACTTGATACCCACAAGCAAATATTCCCACTGGTAGTAAATACGTTGGTGAACATTAAGCTCAGGTTAGCAGCACTATTATAACACTTCCTTTCCACTATTTCCTTTAGTCATCAACATGGACGAATTCATTTTGTTGTTATTATTTAGCACTTTTTTGAGCGTCAGGCAAGGTTTAGTTTTCATTTGTGTTTTCTTTTGCGCTATGCTTCCCACAAGTTCTTAATAATGCTCGTTATATTGACATCACAGTGGAGGAGCATTAAAGTTGTTTTTCACGTGCACAAATGGTAATATCTACAAGTATCTTCTCCAAATGATATTTTATTTTATCCAGCAAAACTACCACATGCACGGTGTTCAGTCGAAACTACTTGAATACCATTTAATGGTTTTTAGATAGACCATTATGAAAGAACAACCAGCTAGGCCAGACAACACATTATTAATACCTTTTTCTTTTGCTATGTAATGTGCAAGTAGCAATGAAAAACACATCAGTCATAACATCATCATCATTTCATGCAACTTTAGCCAAAAACAAGAAAATTGTTGACGTGAGTAAAACCTATCGGGCTAAGATAATAAATGTCATACATGTAACTCAGTATTTAGCGTCTCCGATGGTGGCATGTCTATAGCCGTTTGTATTGTTTTTTTGTAAGGAAATTCTAACGACATGTTTTCACGTTAAAACTTTTTCGTTTGCTGAAAATATAGGCAAGTGCTGCTATATTTTTTAAAAAATCAATTTATCAAATAAAAAAGTTCAAGTAGTTTGTTTCCGTTTCAGACAACTTGCTGTAACTTGTATCATAAAAAAGCGTTTTATTTCATCACGAACAACTTGAAAATTTTTTCCAAGGGTTTATGGTTCACAAAA
>JAANSP010000481.1:0-21136 GCA_036850745.1 Homidia socia | reverse complement strand
ATGAAAGTAAAGTATGAATAGACAGAGGTCATTGTTACCTACCACCACCTTCATCATCGTCGTAAGAACGAGTGGAGAACAGAGACTTTATGCGTTATTATTATATCTTTTAACATTTGCAATAACGATCCCTTACAAATGGATACATGAAAACACGGAAGAATGACAAAATGTGAAAGTACCTCCACGTCTCATAATGACAATTTATGTATATATTTCCATATTTCAGTAAAAATTAAATGCTATTCCGCTGTATAGTGTGAGAGCGTCTTCTGATGAGTATTGATTCAGTGTTTCGTACGGTGCTAGAATATTATATCATGTGAAAGAAGAACAAGAAACCGCACCATTTTCTCAATGCCAAAGAAACCAGTAAAATTCCGCATGTTCTTATCGCATTCTGCTTCTTCCACGCTATCGCACCCTTTACCGAGCAATACCACCGACTCTTCAATTCGTGGAGGAGAACAAAGGACCTGTTCTTCTTCCCAATATTATTATTATTATATGCTTCGTTCAAACCTATAGTTTAAGTTGCTATTAAATGTTAGAGAGCTGAGTGTCTAGGCAGAAGTGGTTGCTTGTAGCTATTTGCAAGTTTCCATACTGACGTTATATAGAATGCGTGGAAAAGCCAAGTGCTTGTTTTACGTTGAAGCGGGATAACACGTCGTGTGAAGACAATGGAGAAGGTAGTCAACTTGAAAAATATTGTGACAGTTTTTTGATAGCAGTGTGCTCACCATTCCTTCCCTATCCCTTCCTTTTTTGCCTCATCTCTTTGCAAAAAAGTGCTTTTATCCTACATATAGAAAAATTCTGCAAGGCATGGGTTAACATTTTACATCATTATTAATAGCATTCTAAATGCATTCTTTTTCGCAACAGCATAATGAAAAAGCCATTACGGTAGTAGTAGTGGTGGTGGTTAATGCACACTATTTTAGAAGAGAAAGAAGAAGGACACGGGAAGAATTGATAAGGATTACCATCCAGCAGCTCCGTGCAGGGAAAAGCACAGTGATGGTGATGGTGACATTATGCATTCAAGTGACTGCGGCTATAAAGAAAATTCTCCACTTACGGTGTTGCGTTTTCTCTACAAACTACCATTTGCATTTTTCTTGTGCTCTTATTATGAACAAACTTATAGTTGATAGGGAACATTGGGCTTGGACAGTGGACTGTAAAACAAGAACTTGGAAATGTTAAAGAAAAACAATGGATGTCTATGTCTGGTCTCTGGTGCTTGAATGACTGGCCATTAGCCGCATTTGTTAGGTGATCTATAATAACATGCCGAAAAGCAGTGATAAAACGTGGTGGTGGTCCAATTATCAATATGTAGGTTAAGAAATATTTTGACAATGACATAGTATAGTCTCGAAACAAGTTTCAAAAGTCAAAGTTTCATTCTTTCGTGCACTTTACAAAATAGTTAGTCGATATATATGAAACACAATACAATATGTACACAGTAATACGTGTAGTATAATATAATAGTGTATTACTCAAAGAGGACATTGTTCATTTTCGCTTGCTTCTTTTGAATTTTGACAGAAAGTTAAATGATATTATGCTGAGTATTTATGCAAGAAGGATGTGGCATAAATTATGAATGAGTAACAAGAAATTATGATTAGACGTGGAACAGACGTTTTAGCATTTCCCGTAAAAAAATTTGTCCCGAAAATTTCAAAATTATGTACATTTTTCGTTTGGCGAGGAATAAAGTTAAAAAGTAGCTGTCATGTCTTACAACTTGTTTGTTTTGCNAAAAAAAATTTGTCCCGAAAATTTCAAAATTGTGTACACTTTTCGTTTGGTAAGGAATAAAGTTAAGAAGTAGCTGTCATGTCTTACAACTTGTTTGTTTTGCAAAACAACCATGTGCATGCGTGGACAGACGGACAGCAAATCTTTGACAAAAAAAGCAAGAGCAGATCACACTTTTTCTTCTTTCTCTTCAAAAACAACAAGACAGTCAGATACACGTCGGATGATGCGATGAACTTGAAAGGAAAGCTGATGAGCTGATGGGTGTCGGTCGTGGGAAGCAGCAGAAACGTAGCCGATACGAGATAAAATTGGCGGACGGGTTGGATACTTGGGTATGCTAGCTGCTAGGCAATACGCAACATACAACAGGTGCAGGTGGAGAAAATTGCAAAATAGCTTTGGTATTTATTATCTAAGAATCCAGAATCAGCATCAGAACTAGTGTTTTTGTAGAAAAAAGTTTGTAACATGTCATGATGATGGTCAATAAATTCGCAATCTATCATGCAGCAGCAGTCTGATGGCGACGACGTGCAGTGTCGGATTCGGATGTTCAATATTGCTGAATATTGACATGCAGTTGTTTTTTTCCGGGGAATATTATGTTGCATAAGATTTAGTATATATAAAAATGCACCATGTACAACTATATAATATAGCAAATTAGCATGTATGGTAGCGCCGGAACCCCTTCGACCCCTCTCAACTTGCAGGAAATAAAATGTGCCCTAAAAATCTAAAGCATCTCCAAGCTATATCTCCAAGCTAAATAGTGTGTGCCAATAAATATAAAACTATTTTTACATGAGTTATCAATTTGAGGAAAGCTGTTCATTTACATTTAGCACTGAATTTCAGATGAGTAGGTTACAAAAAGGAAACGGGAAAGGTGGATTCCAAGCAAAGGAATCGCTGCAACTAGGGAACGACGTAATCCGTAGAGAGAAGGGGAGGTAGATCAATAGTTCAAATTCACAGAAATAATTAAATGGTTATACAAGATATGATAAGATGAATAAATCGCATTGCTGCATTCTGACAATAGTGAACGCGTAGGAAGTTTTATATAAACCGTGGAATTGCTTCTAAATCTTATTGCAGCTTTGAAAAAGCGTCAAGTTGTTTTCATGCTTCTGTAAAAGAAAAGGACAAGGCAGTGTTTCAACACCAGAACAGATAAAGAAATTCTTTGTCTTATCTGAGAAAATGCAAAACATTTTTTAAAGTTCAACGAAGAAACCTAATTGCTGAGATACGTATGATTGCTGAGTTATAAGCGATAAAATCCACATAATTTTAATGGCTAATAATATTATACATTTATCTTATAGTGCTACAGCTACAAGTAGCAATGCACATTGCAAAATGTGTTTTCATTTGCATTTACTCTTCATATTTTCTATTTTGTATTCATTAAAAACATTTCTCAACCAAACATCTTAATTACAACGGGATTCGTAATGCATGAATTTTAGTAATTGAAGAAAATGCAACCGAGGTGGAAACCTCTCCAAAGCTTTAAAGTTTAAACTTAACGTTAGATTTGTCACTCGCGATAATATGGAGCGTGTGATATTAACTCGTGTAATACAATGAAGAATAACCTAGATATTATTTGACAGAAGAATTCAATTGATACTGTTGTTTTTAAACCATGCTTGAGAAGTTGATATCTGTTGTTGCCATTTAGAGCACTGGCGTAGCCAGACCTGAGGTCTGGGAGGGGCAAGCCTACCAACTTGACTTAAAAATATGCGTATTAAATTAGCGTAAAAATAGTAATAGATTTTATGTTCATTTGTATCGCATAAATGGACAATTTCTCGGGTAAATAAAAGTAAATACAGACAGAGTATTTAATTTGCGAGCGTAGCGAGCTGAAAATTTTGAAGTTTCTTACATTTTAAACTATTTGAAACGTTCTCCAGTTCCACGAACTTTTGTTTAGTATGAGATAAAAATGAGAAGGTTTATGTTTCATTGTGGTTTACTGACTTTTGCATTCTTTGTAATAGTAAGTCGTAATCGTAATAATAGCTATTGAAAATCTACGTTGTCTCAAAATAGGAACAGTTTGTAATGCACTCTTGTTATGAGTACAATCGTGTAAGTGAACAGTCACTGATCATCGGAATCGGAAAACACCATTATTATCATCAAGAATTTCGCGTATGTAAAAGAAAACTTGGTTGAATCAGAGTGTTGTATTGGCTCATTGAGATACGACAGTACCATTCCATCTCATTCATTGAACACGGGACCGATATAAGTCATTTTGAGAACAACGCCATTAATACGGGCAGAGCAAAGAGTGGAAGGGAACCCTTGTGCAAAAATATCAGAGCATTTGAAACTGAAAAAAACGTAAATGCTCTATAGTTTCACAATCATTCAATCACATTCACACATTCATTCAATCATTATTATATTTTGTGCCAATGCGAAAAGGTTTATAATTTATGAATTCTGTTCCTGTGTACAAAGAACGTTTATGACGTTCCACTAACGTGAAGTTATATACACTTGTACAGAACTGTGACAAGAAAATTAAAACAAATTAGAAACTTTATCTTAATACTATACACATGAAGTAAATGTAAATTTGTTGAGAAAATGCAAATTACAGTCTGTCCAATTATTGCCCTTTCCCTAGTCCTCTTTCAATGAGTGAACCGACTTTTTTTGTTGCTTAATTCATAATATGATGCAAGCACCATTCAGTTTCGTCAACCATATGACATAATTTGTGAAAGATGCATTTGTTGAAGTCTGAATAAACAAACATTGTTCTTTGAAGTGAATAATGCAGTTGCGATAAAAGTGATAAAATATATCCTTCATTTGTTCCTATTTTGGTGTGATAGTTTGTACTTCTCTCGTCATAATTTCAGGGTTTATTTTTTTATTCGTGTTGATTTCATCAGTATCAGTGCTCTATTTTCTGACCGTGTCTTTCCTTACAAGAATTCCATTCCATCTGAAATTCGGATTTTGCACTGTAATAAAATGTCGTCTTACCTGCAGGGCATTATAGATGCAGAATTTTGTAAGTCGGATCTTCATTTCATATAGATTTNCATTCCATCTGAAATTCGGCTTTAGCACCGTAATAAAATGTCGTCTTACCTGCAGGGCATTATAGATGCAGAATTTTGTAAGTCGGATCTTCATTTCATATAGATTTATTTAAGAAAGTTAAGGGTGGTTTTTAACTGCCGGATGGCTTGTTGTATGAAAATTGATAATATTTTGACCTTTATAAAATTATTCCCCTTTCAGAATATAAAGTATGTTGTTTTTAATGAAATCTCGTGTATGTATATTTTTTCGTAGTTTACTCAACCCTCTTTCCTGCCATCGCAGTCTCCACTTTGGCATTTCCTTTACTCTATTGTAAGGGAGATTTACCAAAGCAGTGTCAACCAAGAGTATGAAAATGCTGCGGAGGACCAGGATGTATTCGTTCGTAGAGGAATGCGAGCCATAGCGTTGGAAGATGATGATGAGGAAAACGATGAGCTGGATCGGGAAGATTTCTTTGTTGGTGGCTTGGGACTCCAGCCGCGGAGACGTCGACAACATCGACATCGACAGCGTGGGTGAGCATCACACTGCAACGATGAACTGTTTGAATTCAAAAGGAATTTCTGTCTGGTGGGTACATCAAAACCGAAATAATCGTTGGATGTATTCGTTCGTAGAGGAATGCGAGCCATAGCATTGGAAGAAGATGATGAGGAAAACGAAGAGCTGGATCGGGAAGATTTCTTTGTTGGTGGCTTGGGACTCCAGCCGCGGAGACGTCGACAACATCGCCATCGACAGCGCGGGTGAGCATCACACTACAACGATGAACTGTTTGAATTTAAAAGGAATTTCTGGCTGGTGGATACATCAAAACCGAAATAATCGTTTGAATTTTTGGTGAATTTTTAGTGGGAAATGTTAGTGTGAAATATTGAGTTATTTACTAATGATTATTATTACTCATTATAAAGTGAATATTTATTTAGAGTACGAAAATTTTATCTTCAGACTCGTCAAGCTAGTTAATCATATTGGCAAATTCTGTTCAATAAATAAGCTATATATTTGTTCCTATATTTATTCTCTTTAAATACAATAAAATCCTTGAATGTATTAACTCTCTTTATTAGAATATCTGGTTCAAGACCTTCATACTCTGATTTATGTCATGCAATCTTTCTTCATTATATTGTTTTAATGCCATCAGTGAAGCAATAAAGTTGTAATTTTTCAAGTGAACGTTTTTCTTTTCAAGGAAATTGTCAATGAAATAGGATGATTATGAAGATCAAGTTCTGTTCTTCCCATCCAAGAGGGAAAATATGAAATTCTAGTAATAATTATTATTCCAAGAATCTTCCATAAAAATTAGCACAATGGTGCTTACTTTATTTTGAAAAGTAGAATAAAAACAGGTCAATACATTATTGTAACAAAATACTATAGAGAACACAAAATATATGATAAATTAAATACTTGCATAAAAACAATAAATAGTTAAATAGAGATTCGCCTTAACTTATTCTGGGTACATCAAATGCCAAAATCAAATTCTGGTCTTTCTCCCACTGTCGGTGCATCATATTCTAAAGTACACTTTTGACCTTGTACTAGTAAATTACTTATCATGATGATACTCATTGAAATTGTAGAATTATGCTTACGAAATTTTACGCCATACCAATTTACTGGCTGCATATCCAACTAAAATTAATTCGTTTTAATCAAAAGAATAAATAGTTTAAATGAGAAAAAGTAACTATGTACTAGTAAAATATTAATATAAATTCCTAAGCCAAATGGTTATTAATGTTGTTATTTTTGTTTATCACATTTGGCTGAATCATAACCACAGGAATGTTTCCATTGGAAACATGTTTATTTATATTGTGGTGAAAAAGCATGGGATCTTGATTGAATTTTCCAGGACCCATCATCATCACAACTGGCGAACTCGCTCCTCCAATAACTGGGGATGATGCAGATGATTGCAATGTGTGCATTGACGCTCCGTTATTATTATTATTGTTATTATTATGATTTTCCACTCTATTTATTGTGGGATCAAGTGTTGCTATTGGAATTCCAAACGGCGGTAAAAACTTCTCCACTTTGGCAGCGACAACGGGCGTCATCGGTACAAGAATTGGGCCTGGATCCTGTTCACTGTATGGAAGAATTGGATGAAATCCTCGTTGAATCACTTTTGGAGCAACAAAATCTTGTTGGATATCGCCCGACAATGATGCACTCCCACTTATTTGTTGAGCCTCGCCTTTTATGATTTCTTTGAGTTGCTGATGTTCCTTTTTATTTCCTTTTGTCTGCTGCTCAATTTTATCCTTTCCACTGCTGTTCATCTTTATACTGCTCTTATTTTTGCTCTCGCTCAAGGTCCTCTTCTCCTCTGCTAATCTTCCATTCTGCTGCTGCTGCTCTTTTCCAGCCATCTCCAGTTTCCCCTTGTAATACTGCTGCTCTTGCAACAACAACTTTTTCTGCTTTCCTGACTTTATCAACGACAAAGGATTATCTTTGTGATTTTCACGCATCTTCCCTTGTGTTCCATCTGTTTCATCTTGTTCCTCCTTTCCTTGTTTTAGATCCGATTCTGCTGAACTGATGTGATGCGATTCGGTAGCACCGTCTGCTGTGACCATTCGTAAAGAGTTCGATTCTGGTTCTGGAGATTCCTCGGGAAGTTGATCCTGCACAAAGCTGTCGACGTTAGCCATTTCTCTTAGAACGGGTTCATGTTTTTCATCTTTTCCTTTTTCTGGTGAATCCTCCTTCTGCTCCGGTCGTAAATTTCTGGCAAACATTAGCTCACGTTGTTGCACCTCTTGCTGACCAGCTACAGTCACTTTCTCCAGTAGAGTTGCGGTCAAGTCAGTGTTATCCAAGTTGCTTGTTTGCTGATGATAAGCCGGTACTACAATGGGATGTTGCTCTGACTCTAACGATAAAAGAGGTTCATCAGCAGCAGGGGCATCCGGAGACAAGTCCTCTGGAGTTTGTTGAGCAACTTTTTCAAGGTCCACAGTTTGGTTGAATTCGTCGATACGTTCTGAAACAGTAGCTTCGCTTAAAAACCCATCTTCTTCATCCTTCTCCTCATCTGCGGTCAGGTTGGCAGCTCTTGAGGTTCTCATCCCACTGGGATTACGAAGCCTGGGTTGATGAGGTGGGAAACGATGAGGATTATTACCACCACCGTATTGGCCCGGTGGAATTCTCATCATTGGCATTGAAGGCTGCTGAGGTCGGTGGTGAAGAGAACTAAATTGTTGATTTGGTGGAGGAGAATTCATGAAGTTTCCATTGTAATTCTAGAGGAAAAAATAAATTGGAAAAGTTAGTAGAAAAGTTTTTTGGGATTAAAGCAAGTATTTTGAAAGATTTAATTTAAGTAGAACATGACACTGCGATCACTTACTTGTCTTTGAGGCAATGGTGGATATTGTTGCACAGGTGGAGGCAAGGGTGGGCCTCCATTAAATTTAAATGGATTTTGGTAGGTTTGTGGTGGTGGAGGCAGCACAGGAGGACGACTAAGAGGCAGTTCTGACTCGTTTCTTTTGGATTTGGGATCAGTTAGTGTAGAAACATTGAAGGGGACATACTGAGGAAGTTTTTGCTGGTCTGGTGGTGGAGGCCCAAATTGACCAGGTCGTGATAATGGTGGATGATGATCCCCAAATCCGTTGTGGATAATTGATTCAGGGAATTTGACTCCTCCTAGTGCAGGT
The DNA here is from genome assembly GCA_036850745.1 of Homidia socia. Lineage (NCBI taxonomy): Eukaryota > Metazoa > Arthropoda > Collembola > Entomobryomorpha > Entomobryidae > Homidia > Homidia socia. The sequence goes on along the minus strand of JAANSP010000481.1, from coordinate 12,581 downwards.
CCTGGTGGCCTAGCAAGATGCTGCTGTTGGTGTTGATGGTTTTGTTGTTGGATTTGAATTTGATCCCGAATAACATTCATTGGGCGGCCTTCGTGACTTAAACTTTGGAAATTGTGGTTTAAGTTTGGTAGTGGTGGATGAGCCGCTGGCTTAATTTCTGGTTCCCTTTCAATTCCCACTGGACGCTCTACTGGTTTCTGCAAAAAGAAACCGGGAGGAGGGGGAGGAGGAAGGTTAATAGTTATAGGTGCTGGATCGTCATGCGGTTTTCCATCAACTTGAACAACAAAGTTGGGATTGTGCTCTGGGGGAAGTTGAGACGGAATAGGTGGCAGAGCTGGCTGTTGTTTTGGCTGCTGGTGCTGTGGTGGAGGCTCGTAAAGTGCTTTTGGAGGACCTTCTACCAAAATTTGGGATTGTGGAGACAAATTCTCTTGGAAATGAATGTTTTGATGCTGTTGCTGACGTGGTGGCACAGGTGGAAGTTGGTGATTAAATTGTTGATGAGGACGAGGAGGAGGTTGGTTCGTGGGGCGTTCATTTAATATCTACAAAGTGAGGAGTTACCATTTCACCGTCCTTGATTTGGATCGAAATGGGATTTATTGGTGGCGGAGGGGGACCTACAGAGTTGGCCTCTTTCAATATGATTGCTGGTGGTTGTCGATGTGCTGGGAATTGCTCATTAGGACGTGGCAAATTATTGTTGTGATTTTGAATTACTTCCTGATTTTCTGCATTCTGGTTTCTGATCAATTCAACGTTGTTGTTGGGAGGGAGGGAATGAGGAAGAGAGTGGCGGTATGGTGGTGGTGGAGGCAATGGTGGCAGTCTATTAGAAAGACCCATGGGAGGTGGGGGTATTTGCAAGTTGTTGTGCGATTGTCCACGGTGATCAAATTCAGGTCTCTGAGGTGGAGCTCTTACTTGTTCCTCTTTGTCGTTTTCATTCTCGAAATCAGTACCAAATTGGATAACTGTCGACTGCACGGGAGTAGGCGCGTGGTGAACCTGGTTGCCAATCTCCTTAATGTCATTCTCATCATCAGCAAACAGAATTTCAGAGCTTTCCTTTGTCGGTACTCGTGGCGGTGGTGATGCGACCAAAGGTTGTCGTTGTTCTACCTCCACAACAGGTCGCCTCTCGAAACTGTGATGCGATGGCTGCTGTGGTCGTCTCAACTCATTATTGTAGCTTTCTATGTTCATTTTGGTATGACAGCGGGGGATTATTTGGTAACCTGTTTTTCTCAAAGTATTCGGGAAGCTTTGGAGTGTTTGAGGAGGGTATTCCCGACCAATGATCTGTGCTAGGAAAAGGTCCAAATGGGCTACTAGTTAGTGCTGGGGTAAAGTGGTACTGCTCCATTGACGTTGGTCGTTCTGGATGGTGATTTTGCTGCTGCGGTGGTGGCTGTTCTCGCACAGCGTGTAACAGTGGTGCAGGAGGTTGTGGAAATCTATTCACCTGCTGCTGCTGTACAAATTCATTATACTCATTTTTGTTGTTGGTGTTGCTGTTACTTTGATACTCGTTTCGTTGTTCTTGCGGATGTGAGGGCAACACGTTTATCCTAATATCTGGAACAATTTCCTCCTCATCTTCAAACTCTTCCGGCTCCGGTCTTGCCTGCACAGTAGCTCCTTGATGTACATTTTGTTGCTGTTGTTGTTGTTGATAGCTATGGTATTGCTGCTGAGGAATCTGCTGTGGTTGCTCGGGAAGCTCTTCATCAAAGATGACATCATTGTTACCAAATTGAATATTCAACGGTTGTTGCTGAACTTGTGGCTGCTCTTCTTCTTCTTGTATCTGATGGTACTGAGCCTGTGGCAGTTGCTGCGGTATGCGATTATACTGAACCTGTTGTTTTTGTTGCTGTTGTTGTGGACGAGCAGGTTCTTGAGGTTTAGTATAACTGGGTTTTACAAACGGCTTGTTAACAACAACTTCATCATCCGAGCCAAGATTATTCACGGAAGGAAGCAAGTGTGTCTTTTGCAATTCAAACTTTTCTGGAACTTTGAACCTGCCATTACTCGAGTATTTGCTCTTTTCACCAGTTTTCTTTCCATTGAACTTGTTATCGGGAGTACCATAAGATGAAGCCAACGGANCTTTGAACCTGCCATTACTCGAGTATTTGCTCTTTTCACCAGTTTTCTTTCCATTGAACTTGTTATCGGGAGTACCATAAGATGATGCCAACGGAGCAATTGTTGGTGTTCGTGGTGGAGGCAGTGGTGCTGCTGGTTTGTATGTTTGGGGCAATGGTTGAGCAACTTTTATTTCTTGTTGGTACAACTGATGTTGTTGTTGCTGCTGGGGCTGACGGAGGTTGGCTTGCTGCTGTGAATATTGTTGTTGGCTTTGCTGCAAATGGTGCGGTTCTCCCAAGTTCTGATTTTGATTTTCATGAGGATCTATCACCCTGGAATCGTCTTGATCAGTTATTTGAATTGAGATGACGTTCTCCTCATTATCATCCTCTGGGAACTCCGTCTCTGGTTTGTGGTAGTAGCTTGTTGGTGTGGGAACGGTTCAACTGTTGGTGTTCGTGGTGGTGGCAGTGGTGCTGCTGGTTTGTATGTTTGGGGCAATGGTTGAGCAACTTTAATTTCTTGTTGGTACAATTGATGTTGTTGTTGCTGCTGGGGCTGACGGAGGTTGGCTTGCTGCTGTGAATATTGTTGTTGGGTTTGCTGCCAATGGTGCGGTTCTCCCAAGTTCTCGAACTCCGTCTCTGGTTTGTGGTAGTAGCTTGTTGGTGTGGGAACGGTTGGTTGCATATGCTGTCGCAGTGATTGATCATCTACTTGATCCGCAGATGGGGAATAGTATGTGGGAGGCGATGAAGTTGGGGTTGGAACCTGAGCTTGATGCCGGATTACCACTGGAGCTTGTGCTGTTGCCAATGTTGCCCTTTGATACAATTGAGGCGTTTTGATTCTTGGTTGAGGTTTCCTTGTTGTTTGTACACTTGGAGCAGGTGAATCAGAGGAGGAATAATATGACGGAGTTGGTGTAGGTGCTTGGAGTAAAGATGAATGGGATGGAAGGCGACTGGCAGCTTGAGTTATTGGTTTATTTATAGAAGTCACCTTGAGTCTGGAGTTTTCAGGAGAAGTTGACGTCAGTTGAACTTGACCCTTTTGTTTTGATACTGTTATAATTGCTGCTATCATTATCGTTATTACTGACATGATGATAGTTGTAGTTTCTTAATGGTTTCTTTGTTGTAGCAGGTGTAGTTGTGGGGGTGGTGGTGGTAGTAGTTGTTGTTGTTGACGGAACATAATTAGAGGTTGGTGTTAATACTGGCTTAAAAACAACCCGTTGTGGTGATACTCTAGTATGCGTCGGAATATCGTGTTCAGATTCTATAGGCGCTTCTGTTGATGACGGGATTAACGTTAGTTCCGATTTTCTAAATGGAGGAAAGCTAAACTTGGCATTAGATGTTGGTCTTGTCTTTTTGACCTCATTAGCAGCCCCGAAGGAGGCATCAGGTGTAACTTGATAAGAGGAATCAGCATCATCTTCATAATTACTGGTATTATCATCGGTAGGCAGAACAACAGGTGCTGGCGTTGTTGTTTTCAACGTGACTAATTTAATGCGTACGCGAGACCTATTTCTTGCTGGTTGTTGGTGCGTCTTTTGCTCAATAAATTGCTTCAACTGTTGGGAATTTGGATTTTCTTGTGAGCTGGATTGATGTACGCTTTCTAAAAGAGCTGACTGACCTGAATACGTGGGTCGAGGACTTTGTAAAGAAGGTGTAAATGGGGCAGCAGTACTAGGCACCCTACTACTACTACCACCACCTCTAATCGAAGATGTGGAAGCAGAAGATGAAGAGTCTATTGAATTATTTATGTAGGCTGATGGTGGTCGTCGTAATTTTTGTCGGATGCGGCTATTTCTCTCCTTTTTCAGCTCCTCTTCTGACGAAGAAGTTGGCTGGCCCTGAATAGGTTCACTTTCTAAAGAAGGATTAACAGGACTACTTGGTTTTCCACTCTCCTTGTAGTAATTATTACTGTGCTCATTTCGGTTCAATGATGAAGAAGAAGAAGATAAACTTTCTATAGATGAAGAAGATGAAGAAGGGGAAATCGTTGCGGATTTATTTTTGAGATAGTTGATGCTAATGCGGCTCTCTTCATCATCAAGATTTTCATAACCTGGCCAGTAATACTGGACTGATTCTGACTGTGTCTCACCAGAATGTTGATCATAGTCTGGTGTACCCATCTCCACTGTTTCAAAATCGCCATCATCATCGCCAGCCTGTGTGACGCCTCTGAGATATTTATGTTGGTTTACATCATCATTTTCCTCATAATATGTTCCATAGTAGTCACCTTGCTGAGGGTGAAAATACTGCTGCTGCTGCTCGTGAGGTCTATGTTGATTATCGTAGTTTTCCTCATTGTTCACTTGGCTGCTGGGATTGGCGTCACCACCTTGGTAATTGCTCGAATACGCATGATGTGAAGATTCTGAGGTTGGCTGAAATGATTGGTATGCAGAAGGTGTCTCGTCTGAATTTTGCGTGAGGTGCGTGTGGTGTTGTTGCTGCGTTCCCAGTGTTTTCCTCACGTCCTGGTTTAAAATCAAGTCGTACGTGTCAGTGTCAACAGCAGCTGGTGGGATTTGGGAGGGATGATGATGATTGTAGGTGCCAGTATTAGATGCCTCCTTGCTGCTATTATTATTATTATTATTGCTGTCAATGTCATCAGAACCGCCATCGTCATCAGCATCATCATCATCATCATTTTGAGCATCTGCACCTTGTTTGCTGTCAGAATCATCCTCATAATTTTCCTCTGTTGTTTGCTCCTCTGATCCGCCTTTCCCATCCATCTCCATTGATGGGGCCTCTACATGATCATTATTACCGAAATTATCGCTGTTGCCAACTTCACCATGTAGGCTAGCCTCACTCGCCGAGTGAGTAGGAACAGTGGATAGACTTTGATGTTCTTGTTCTGGCTGGTGGTGCTCCTGGATTATATCACCTGGTGCTCCTGCTTCCGAGAATACTTCCAATGAGACGTGTTCTGAATGATGTGGTGTCACTGGGCTGCCTCCACTTTCATCATCATGCGACTCTGTTGTCTCTCCTTCTGGTTTAATCTCATGATGTTCCAATGGTTGTTCCTCTTGTTGCTGTTGTTTCGGTCTTCCTCTCACCATTTTGCGACGAACAAAGCCTACCTTTCTCCTTTCATCACCGCTGGAGTCTTCACTGGAAGGCACATTAGTGTGCTCATTTAATTGACTACTACTGGATTGACCCTGTTTCTGAGCAGCTTCGTCAGCAGTACCAATGTTAATAGTCACCGTATCTGGTTCCTTATTATTAGTTTGTCCGACACTGTCGGATTTAGAGGGGATTCTAAAGCGAGTTTTTTGTCCAAATCTACTTCCACCAGTTGTCTGGAATGCAGCACCAGATTCTTCTCCAGAAGTATAAACTGGTGGAGTGGGAGTTGTAGTCGTTGTTGTTGTTGAAGGAACATATGCTGGTCTTCTGTATGTTGGTCTGGTAAGTAAACTACTTTTACTGTTTGTCCGGATTCGAGAGTAGGTAGACGTTACAGTAACGGGTGCTTCGGATGTTGCTGTATTGGCATCTTGCACTGCTTCTCCGCTTGCATGATCATTGCTTTCTCCGGCAATAACGCTAGCGGCAGCAGCAGCAGCAGGACGTCTTAGATTGCCCCGTTGAGAAGAAAGTCGGTTTTGTCTTTGTCTCATGAGCAGTGAGGGCGATGGCCTTGCAATTTCTGCTTCGGTTGTTGAATCTGTAGAAACACTGCTGCCCCCGTCTTCCTTGTTAATGCTACTCGACTGCTCCTCTGCACTCTGCTGAGTCAACTTGCTGCTGTTCTCAGGATTTCTTATGAAGGGCAATCTGCTGCCTTTGCGAATTATGTTAATTCGCAACGGCCTTTCTACGGCATTTTGTTGTTCTTCCGCCAAATTGGATGATAATGAGGAAGTTGGAGTTGCCTTTCAACTTGCTGCTGTTCTCAGGATTTCTTATGAAGGGCAATCTGCTGCCTTTGCGAATTATGTTAATTCGCAACGGCCTTTCCACGGCATTTTGTTGCTCTTCCGCCAAATTGGAGGGTAATGAGGAAGTTGGAGTTGCCTCTGCAGTTGGCGACAATGTACCATCAGAATCGGTTTCACTTGCCTCTCCCGTTGTTGCAGTTTGTTCGGCTTGAGCATTTTGGCCTTGTCCTCTCCTCAGAACCGACGGTCTTACACGTTTCCTTAATAGAGGCGAGCGACTTGGTTCTAGATTTGCTGATGGAGGAGGAAGATCCAACGTTGCCTCAGCACCACCAGGACTACCAGCTGCACCTACATTTTCATTTTCAACTTGCTGTGCATTTCCCACGCTGGCTGGCAATGAAGATGATTTTAACAGATTAGGACGAGGTCTTCCTCTCAGTCTTGCACGCACATCCAACTTTTCAATTTTTTGGACATTTTCAGTTTCCACCTCAGCTACTGGCGGTGGGGGATGGTCAGCAGGTTGGGTAGAAGCTGCTCCAGGGAGTCCATCATTATTTTTGCCTGGGTGACTAATTGGTCTTCTCATCACAATTTTTCCTCTTGGCGGAGTAACTACTTCAGTTTGAGCAATTTTACCATCATCAGCACCATTACCTCCTTGTCCTCCTCCGGCATTTGTATTCACCTCCTCTGGACTAATTTCTGCTGTTGTTGGCCTAACTCTTCTTATTGGAACTCGTCTAATGTTCACAACTCCATTATTATTGTTGTTGTTGTTTGGCTGCTGCTCCACAGGCTTTACCAAATCGTTAACGTCTGATGAAACGGTCACTTTGAACGGATTTTCCTGCTCCTCCTCTTTGCTTTCCTGGTAGTTTATTTTCGACTCTCCGCTAGTATCGCCACCACCACCACCACTTGCATAATCCTCATCAGTATTCCCATTAGTCACAGAGCTAGCCCCAGACCAACCCTTTGGCATGATTTTATTGAAAGGTCGGATTTTAGGTCGTATCGGTACCAGTTTTCCTGTTGGACTATTTTCATACGGCTTGGCAACCTTCCCACTTTGATTTTCCATTTCGGCTCCTACTGATCGATGACCCAATTGTTGCTTTCAATTCCTCACCAACACCGTCAAGATGAGCATTCTGCTTTTTGACAAGAGTACCAAATTTCTGTATAGAACTCTCTCCATCCTTTCCCTGCTCAAACTCTCCACCACCTCCATTACCGCTGCTCCCATTGTCCATCTCAGTTAGAGCTGCTCCTGTTGTTGGAAACTGGCCATTGGAGTTATTAGGGTACAAACTTTCTCCATTATTCTCCCCTACTGACTTATTGTTATTATTCCCAAGTTGTTGTTTTCTCCTTCGACCGTTCAGGCCGTTGACTCTTGGTCTTACAAGTCTTGACATTGGCCTTCTCTCCTGATTACCCTTATCCAATTCATCTTGCTGATTCACCACGGCTGATAGCAACTCCACTGATGATACTTCTGGCGTGTTTATTTCCTCCTGCTGTTCCACTGGCACGTGGAGGGAGGCTGGGCTACTCTGACCTGAAGAATCTGCTCCAGATATCGGTGATGGTTGCTCTCCAACTGCTGCCTTGTTTATTTCCTCATCCGAAGATGATGATAATGCTCCATCAGCAAGCTCCCCAATCTGTTCCTTTTGATAATGTGGTCGATTTCTCATTTGATTGAATGGTCTTCTCCGTCTTGTTGGAAATCTTTGGCCTGATGGCCGGCCACTTTCTCCATTTTCAAGCTGCGGGGATGGAGAAGATTCAGCATTTTCTTGGACAACAGGAACCGCACTATCAGAAACTTCAATATGACTGTTATTATCATTGTTATTGGTATTTCTATTGCCATTGTTTCTTGAGCGATAAGGAGGGAATTGAGAGACGCGTTGAGAGTACACCACACTGCCAGCGTTGCTATCACTACGAACGCCAGTATTTTCACTGTTATCAACTGGATAAACGGGGGTGGGTGATGACGGACTGACAGTTGGAACTCGATACTTTTTTGCTCTAAGCGACGGGGAAAAAGTTTTTCGTTTTACGTTGCCGCTTCCATTACCATTATCTTCCGTATTCTGTAATGTCGAGTCATAAGAGTTCAATTGTGCAGAAACCTGTTCAAGTGAAGCGGCAGCAGGACGTCCATCATATCTTGGATATTTATTTGAAGGCTGGAATCGCTTTCTTTGCTGCGTTGATGATGAGAGTGCAGGTGGGGGCTCAACAATAGCTGTTTGGATGCTTTGTCTGGATTCCTCTGAAACGTTGTCATCATCTTCATTGTCATCCAGAATATCTTGCTGTGGTAGTTCTTCTTTCTTAGATTGCTCCTCATTTTCATCTTGTCTCTCATCATGCTTTTCTTCGTGACCTTGAGATTCTTGCTGGGAGTGTTCGTCGTCTTTGTCAGAAGATATTCCATGATTTGATGAATCCTCTTCAGACTCGCCTTCCTGTCCAGATTCCCATGTGGTGCCGGAGGTGGTCCCATCATCTTTCTCCATATCAGTACTCTCGTCAGTTTTCTGGACGACAGACACCTGGAATTTTATTTATAGGGAAATATTTTTTGTTAAAATACGAATGTTTGTAACAAAATTGAAAATAAGCTAACTAATAGCATTCCTTTCTGCAGAATTGTCTCTTTATAAGCTACAATGGCAGTGGTCATTCATGGAATGCTAAAGCTGAAAGCAAGACAGACAGCCTCGTTCCACTCATCATTGCCACTGGCAAAATGAGTAGCATTCCACATTTTGAGAAATAAACGAGAAACAAAAATGTGCAGTAACCAACGACAGTACCACAACGGACAAAAGTAGGCCCTTGTGGCCCTCGTCAAAAACAAATGACGTCATTTTAAAGTTAAAACATGTAGGTATATAGGCCATGAATACTTTTCTCTCCTGCTCCTCATGACTAGTTCATTCTCTCGCCAAATGTCACCGTTATAATTATTTGGTTGCATAATGAACGACATTGCATTTCACAAAAAGTTTCTCACTAGTTGTGAGAAAACGGGGTACAGTACATGCTTTTGTGTTTGTTGTGCCTACTCGCCTCACTGGCTAATTAAATGAAATTCTTGATTAAATCTTTTTTTCCCTTCGTTTTGCTATGTGTCATGGTGGTTTGCAACTCTGCAGAATGACATGATGAGGGAACAATAGTGGCGGCAGACGTTAGGTAACGTTCGTAGAATGAAACAAAGTATGATTTGAGACCTGTAGCTCTCGGGTGGGTGGGCATGAAAATGAAACATGATTCTAAAAAAGGATGCACGCGCGTGTCAAGTTTCGCGAAACATATTTTTTAGCATTTTCATAAATTTTTCCTCTGGTAATAAAATCGTCTAAAAAATTAATTTCTTGTCTAAATACGCACCGAAACTGGAGCTTGTTTTGCCATAAAATTATAAAAACTCCCATGAAAGTTGATTTTAAAGAATTTTTAGCAATTATTTCTGTTAAAATCTGATGCAAATAGTTTCCTAGAAACTTGATATAAACGTTTTTATTCAGTTTCTTCATTCATCATGAATTATTCAGTTGCAGTTACTACGAAAATATAGGTACGCGCGCAGCGTAGGATAAGCATGTACATGTCATGAAAAAGTAAATGGCAATGTACATTTTATTCTCAGTTCCTTTCTGCTTGCATTTCTGGGAACACGCTGGATTGTCATATTGTCAAGCATCTATGAAGGGTTTTTAGTTTTAAGTTAAATAAAGCATTTGAAAAGGTTTAATTTACTTCAAAAATAGAATTAAAATGTTTGCAATTTAAACTTTTAGCCAGAATGCAAGTAGCAGCAGTGCACCTAAAAACGACAAAAGGTGATTTCGCTAACACCTACTCATTTTCAAAATACAATTAACAATAATACCAGTTGTTTACCTATTTTCTGAATGGTTGTAGCTAAATACATGTAATTACTCATTTGTTTATTTTATATAATACGTTATGTAGCAACCAAATATTGAGAAAAGACTTTTCTTGTATTTGCACTTTGTCTCTCCAATCAACGGATTCACTACTTTCCTCCAATGTCATACTATTTACACGTGTACATGAAAATTACTGCTAAAAGGAACGAAACATGACGGGATCAAAGTTCACAAAATGAATGCTTTTCGTGTGGGCTGAGAAAACAGCAATTTAACCACTTGCTACAAGAAGTGCTTCAATTTGTGCTTGTCATTTGTTTGTGATGATGGCATCATGGCCATCTCTTTGCTTACTCTTTGTTTGCATTCTATTTACCCCGGCTGAAAAACACATCAACTAATTGTTGTATAAGTCTTCCTTTTCACTCCTTTTGTGTTTGCTCACATTCTGCACCACGCGGAAAATGTGAGCATTGGGATTCTTTTTCATTAATATGTATACTATTACACATTACTGCACAAAAAACGAAAAACGAAGAATGGCCAACATCAAATGATCCATATTATGTACCTTTTCATCATTTATTAATGTCGACATCATGTATCACATTTTCCAGAAAGAACCGAATCCACGTATATAAAATACCTGATGCTGTTGATGTTGCCTGCCCCTACCGCTGCGTCGTGCTTTATTTACTGACCTCTCGTGAAAGTAAACAAATGATTACTTTAAAGAAGACAACAACATGGTATTACTTTGCACTTATGCCCCTTAAGTGGTCAGACTTTAATCATATGATCCCGCACTACAAACAATGGGGAGGTGAGTAAAAAGGTAACATAATACTCTAGATCATGTTCACATGATCATTATGATGGATGGGAGGAACAATTGTAGCTCATTTGAGTACAACGCCTAACAATGTAACATTATCTTGATAGTTCATTCATACACATGTAGTATCTCTTTTACTGTTTTCAAGAATTTTACATGCGTTGGGATCCGTTGGGAAAAGGTAAACTAGTTTATCGAAATATTGCGTAACTGTAAAAAACTCAAAAAGTGTTGCAATGTAAACATTAAAAATTAAGGAAAGAAAACTCAATTATCTCTCTGAGTAAGTCTACCAGGCTGGTATGATAATAAAAATAATAAAAATAATTTTTTTAGAACATCTAATGATAAAAATCTCTTGGGAATTTACACTGTGTGTACAAGTCTTGCTGATAAAATTCAAGAAAGTCAGCGTGGCCGGGAAACTTTCTCCACAACGGACATGCCTATACTAGCTTACAAAATATTTAAGTAAGCAGTCAACAAAAAGGTTTGCGAAACAGTTCAAAATTTCGGAAAAAAAGGTTTACTGCAGGGCAAGCAAGATATTGAATATTGTGATGTGGAAGGTTTTGAAAGAACACGTCAGTAGTTTTCATTTGCAAACAAACAACTGGTGGTAACCCACTAAGACCTTAATACATACTTTCTTAATAATTCCCATTTTCCCTAATCATTCGTCCATGGAGAAAAAGTGATGGGGCAAGCTATTTTACATGTATTTGCAGCAGTAAAACACGTTTCACTTTTCTTTACTTTGCTAGTAGCAAAACACGTGAGTGGAATGTTCTCGTGAGTTGTTTCTCGATGCGTTAATTCCTTTTGATTGCGTCGCCTTACATATCTATAAATTTATTATTCATCTGACGAAATTTTACCTTGGTAAAACGCCTCTGCACAAAGTTTTCTAAAAAAAAACTTTTCAAATTCTCATGCAAATTGTGTGCCATGCAAAATATTATATGAAGCCAAGGTAATTGTAACAATCAACTTTCGCCCTCTGCGTACACACATCACTTAACTCTTTCTTATTACTTGATTCACTTATACATATTCCACTAAGAGTATTTTCTGCAAAGGCCTTTCCACAACAACAAGCATTCATTCATGAAGTTCAATATTCATACAACTTGATGCTCTTTCCAAAGTGAAAAAAGTACGGGAAATACAAAGAAAAAATTACAGTTTCCCTTTTTCCCTTTTTCATTTCTCTTGAAGAAATCTTGTCTCCTAAAAGCCTCTTTCGAATTTCAAATTTTCTTCCTGTTTCACTATAAAAAGATGTCGTGCAACAGACTTGGTAAGAAAAAAAGAGCGAGAGAAAAAATCCCTCGTGCTTTTTAAAAGAAAGGGACTAGCATACTTACAAGCCCATTTCCTTGTGTCCCTAGCACGTTGGAGTGGGAGGACAATGACCTTGCAGCAAGAAGAAAGTCCCATTTTCATTTTATTATTAAAGTGCAGTAGCAAAAAAAGCAAAAAAGGTCCTCGAAAAATAAGTGGAATATAAGCAGTGGCTCTGCTTTCAAACTTTTTTTTTCCTTCCCAGCCTCTAAGAAAAATGAAAGAAAGAGTCTCTTACAAACCATGTATTATTTTAATAAAGTAAAGTAACAAGTAGGAATAATGCAAGCGGAGAAAAGAAGTTGTTAATTTATATGCATTGTAATACAGGCTCATTGTTGCCGCACGAAACATGTAGTAGTGCCTGTACCTATTCATAATAAAGTTTTCCAATATGAAATACACAACCGATAATATGTGAGTGCACGCAAAGCAATTCACAAAGAGA
>JAANSP010000480.1:0-21144 GCA_036850745.1 Homidia socia | reverse complement strand
TCTTAAAATAAAGTTTAGCTCATCATTTCAGTTTAAGTCTACCAACAATAATAATAGTAGATTTACATTTGTAGGTATGTGTGTTAAAACAGAACTTGGTTTTCGGTCAACATTTAGATATATAGCGTTTCTTTAAAATATAATATTTTTTGCATTAAAAGGCTCAATAAGAAGCAGCTCAAGTGCTCAAAAATACTTAATTATTACAAGAATATTTTACTGTTTGCCATGTAAAAACGTTGCAGTATTTATGAATATGTGTAAACAGTACCTAATGTTTGTTTTTTATGCAGGAACATTTGCAGGCAAGCGACAGGAAGAAATATTACAGAATTTGTTTTTTTCTCAAGCTAGAGTAGAAGTGCAATTGAAAATAAAAAAATGAATGTCAAGAAGATTTGGTACAAAATATTTGGGGACGCGTACCAAATATTTGTTAAAAAATACTTATAACTAGATACTATGATACTATTCTTATTATAATAATCATGAACACCAAGTTTAAATTGATGAGAGGTCGGTTATACAACTGCTACTACTACCTTAATACAATAATACAATCAAAGCGTTTCACTAATGACGTATCTTATAAATTAAAATCAGTCATTCGTACACACAACAGTTGATTTTTGCACATAATCCTCCAAAGGGTATTTCTAGTACAGTTATTTTTAGGAGATTTTCTTTGCAGAGACAAGTTTTCCTGAGACCGTTCGCATTGTGAAAACGTGTCTTGATGATACTACGAAAAGGTGACACATTAGGTCACATCAATAAATTTACACTGGAAGGTGATGTTTGCAGATGAGTGTTGCACTGTCATTTTGATGACTTCTCTAAATAGTAAATACGTGTGTATCCCTTTTAGTTTTTTTCTCCTTTCCTTTCAAATTATCTAGTCGACTTGCTTGCAATATTTACGTTGTATTACTTCAAAGCTTCAAAACTGTTTTGTCTTTGTTGTTTCATGCTGAGTTTTTAAAATGCATAAATGTGGGCTTGTACATTTTTCTTGTTGGTTGTCAATTCTGAAATTTTCCTTGAATTCCTTTTGCAGACCCTTTTCTTGTTTTTCCTTGGATGGTAAAAATGTTTTTCCAATTTTACAAGTTTTTTCGTCCTTTTTAGTCAGTCTTCTTCCTGTTGCGTAGAAATGAAAAGAAAATTCATGATGATGACATTTAAATTATTTTATTACACCTTTTTGGTACTCAATTATCATCTCTTTTCAATTTTCTTACCTTTCCGTTACACTATCAAAGTTTTATAGTTTTTCCTGATCAAGCTCGTAAGTTGTTTGATTTTTCTTTTCAAAGTCGACTCTACTTTTTCTTTTAGATTTTCTTGACTATTATTCGTATGCATTCATAGAATGCACTAGAGTACAGCAGGTATTTACAAGGGCTTCTTTCCAATTTTAATGCCTTAAAACTCTTCCCTTTTAGAGTCGAGTCTCTTTTTGATGTAGGCGTTCCAAGTCAGTCTCAAAATGTATCATTTCCTACTACAAACATGCATTAACATTATTACAATTAGTATTAGTTACCTTCTTTTTACAACATTTACTGTGTCTGGTGCTATTTATTCAAAAAAAGTATGGCGGCTTTCTATACTATTCCAATCTTGAGTTTTCTAAATTACACTGCTTTCATCAATTTTAACAAAAGGTTTTGCTGCAGTTTTCAAATACTCAATTCATATTTCCCAACTGATACATAACTACCTCTATTATCTTTCTGGCACTAACAAATGACACAAAGATTCCTTCTTATCTTAAACTTATATTAAATAGTTAGTTATAGTAGTAGTTTTTTAAATATTTTTTATATCTTTTACTTTTGAGACCAATTTTCTTCTCTACAGTATTTTTGCCAGTCTAAATAATTGTTATTTAGTGTTAACTCAGTCGATAGGTGCGTACAATAATATTCATAAATACGAGATACTTTTAAAACTATTTTTAGTAATACATCAAAACAGTGATGCTATCATATCCTTATATGTATATACACTTTCCCAGCCAAAAAAACTGACTTTTTAAATATTATAATTTTAGCCGAATATGAAATATCATCATGTGATCTTTTTAATAATAGTTAGCAGTTGAATAGACCACTCTTTTCGTCAAAAGTTTTCATTGACTTTCCTTCCCAACCGTTTCTCTGTGCACTAGTTATTATTCTACTTACAAGCTATTATTACAATATTCATACTTAAACGCCAATTTTTAGTATTGTTGGCAAGGGTTCACAAGTAAAACTCATTGTTCATCAAAGAGTCCTTTCACTGGTTGATGCTGCCCCTATATCTGCTGTCTACCTCTTGCGAGATTATTGCAAAATTATTCGCTGATCTGTTTTCCATTCAAGTTGGTGGAGCCACATGAACTATGGTTGCTGCTACTGATGCAATTGCTGCTGCTGCTACTCCTGCTACTCTTGTTGTTGCTAATGATGAAAACATTTTTTGCCTCGATTTGTATTTTTTCTTCTTGCAAATAAGGAAAGCAGAGCTTTTTTATTCCTTGTTTCGCTAGATTTGCAAAACACAACTTTTCTCCATATGCTTTCTTCTCCATTGAAACACTTTTTTGCACAGCACCACCACTGCCACCACTAGCTCTGATATCGTAAATTGCAAACTTTCTTTGTCTCCTTTTATTTTCCGGTCTCTGAGAAAAAGCCTATTGTAAATCTGTTTCCCTTGTCGTGTTTTGAACTAGCTGCTGTTATTTTTTTTTTATTTTTTAGATTTACTGAAAAACAGTTTTCACTACTGGCACTTTATTTGTAAAATTGCATATATGCTGCTACTGTATATAACAAAAATGTTTACAGTGCGTTTTTTCCTTCCTTTTTTGAAGCTCTCATTAAGACTATTATAGTTGAAATTTTTTATTCAGTCGAAGGAGTTTATTGTTTTAATAATTACTTAATTTAAAAAAATTACAGCAATTGATCGATAACACTAGTACTTTCACTATTACAATAAAAACTCGGTCTTTTCTAAGATCAGCTCAATAGTATATTTTTGTATAATTAAATAAATAACTAGTTGCAGACTAAAATAACACTGCCACACTAAACATTACGACTTTACCAGTTTTCAGCTCTTCCTTTCAGAAGAGAAATAGCAGCACAAGAATAAATTATTAGTTGCAACACAATGTGCAGCGATAAAAACGACGCACTACTGGAAATTTTAACAGCAGCATGTTTGTTTTGTTTAATAAAAAGCATACATGCTCCTTTACCAGAGACTGCTCGGATACATTGTAAATTCTCAGAAACTTTCTTCACAAGACCACAAACTTGTTTAAGAAATAATTTTGAAAATGAACTTCAGTCCTGTTAATATTTTTTCTGTTCTTCTCCCCAGTCAAATCTTTTTCAAAAACAAAAAAAAACAAAAAAACCATTCGAATATTTATATTTTTTGTTGCCTGCCGACTCACTTCAACAATTCTTGCTTTTTGATGTTATTATTTTTTTCAAAATTTAAAATTCCTTCGCCATCATCACCGTCACACTCACTCTGACTACATGATTTTTTTGAAAATTCGTTCGCCACCTTTTTGTAATGATAATAATAAACATAAATAAATAGTTTTGCAACAATTTTATTTATTTGACTCTGCAGTAGTTGTGAAACTATCTGACTATGTGTTTGAACGGATTATAATAATAATAGTAATAATAATAAGATGAATGATGTGTAATTATAACAATTGTTTTTATTATTTATTATTGAGTTGTTCAGAGATGGATTTTGTGTGAGTGAGTGAATGTGTATGCCTTCTCTGTGTGTTTACTTTGTATTCTCGATCAAGAAAATATACCTATATTTTTATTATTCTTTTTATATTTTTCTCTTTTGATGTAAATGTACGCACTACGCACTAAAATGCATACATGTCTGTGTGAGTAAAGGAGAACCTAGGTTATTTTACTATTATTATCGTTTTTTCTACTTCTTCTCTTCCTATCATCATCACGCACAAACCAGAGAAAAGTCAGGCAGAAAAGAACAGTACATTTTTACTTACGTTCTAGAAAATATCATCATATATTAGTTGTTCCACCACCACCACCACCACAGAAAAAATATAATATACATATATTTTCCTCTCTGCTATATTCTATGATTCTATTTTATACAGCATTAATTTCATGATTATCTATTTTATATGTCACTAACTCTTTCCATATATTTTATAGTAGTTAGTGAAATATTTTTCTGTCGAAAAAAACTATGTTATATATATCTCTCTGTGTGTATATCCATAAAAAATCCAATAATAACAGTATATATTTTGACTGTGCGTATCATCACCATCATCACCAGTCAGTATATAAAATCCTTGTAGAGAGGTGCGTATTATGCGTGTGCATAAGTAAAGTGCACGCACATAAGGGCATTGTTCTTTGGCTTGGCTGCTTGCTTCTTGTGCTTGCTGCTACTGCTGCGTTGCGTATACGAAAAACGTTGCGTTCTCGTCTACTGACTACGTCATGTTTTTATGCGTACAGTTTGTTCAGTTCATCATCATCAACAGCATTCGTTCAGTTTGTTGTACTTTGCGTACTACTACCAACCAAGTTTTCTTTTATTTAGGTTACGTTATATATTTTTTATGCCATATATTGCTTAGGTATATATTAGAACAACAAGAAAATTGTTATAATAATAAGGATAATAATAACAACATAAAACCTAATAACTACCTACCTACCTTCTCTTTCTCCTCTAGAGGCATAAAGAATCAGGTCTATATTTACATTTTATTTTGGTGAAGATATATAATATTATGTACCTATGATTGTTATTATTATGGATTTATAGATGCGTACACGCATATTTATTATAAGGTCGAAACAAGAACTCTGTGAATGTCTACATTTTTTTTATTTGCATCCCTAGTAACAAGGATAGTGTATATATTATGAGAGGCTGTGCAATCACTGACTATCTGTCTGGCTGTCTATCTGTTCCTAGGAAGAGTTACAGTTACTGGGCTGTTGTTATTATACGCACTGCTGTGCGTAGAAAAGTTGAATGTAACAACAAAACAGATAATATGAAGAAGATGAAGACAAGACGAGTATTTACTCAAGTACAAACGAGTGTAGAGAGATATTCACTATAATAATATATTATAGATTTTTTTAAACTTGGCTATAACTTTTGTGCGTTTCCATCTATACCTACGCGTATATGAAACGCAGATCTCAATCCAAATCCAGTTCACCCTCAGTCCATGTTCAGTTAAAAAAAATCTTGCGTTTTGCATTGCCTTTCCACTCTCTCTGTCTGTATATTTAAGTGTATGCGTATTTTACTGTAGTATTATAACCAGAGATGTGTTGATGCCTACGCATAATCATGATATTAGATTACTTTTATGATTCCCATGTTTTTCCCCTTTAGCTTTGCATACATTTAAATGTTTCTAGTTGGCCAATACAAACAAATATATATGTTGAAGATGGATATAGGATGAAATAGAGAATATAAAACTGAAAGGAGGCAATCTCTGAATTTCTTTATGTCGAATGGCTTGTTAGATGTGATGTAGGCTTTTAGATTGAGGAGGCTGCTGATGTTATTTTGTTATGTTATGTTTTTTCTTGTTTCTTCTACTCAGCTCTCCGTGCTGTCAGACAGCAACGCAGCGAGTTAAATGTAACGATAGATATATTCATATAATACAGTTGCAGCAACGACGATAGGGGATTTTCAAATTCTACATAATATGTGGAAAACAGACCATACCATGTTAGTCACTTTACCAGCATGATAAAAGTGCGTGTAGTAAAAATGCGTATGTACAGTAACACAGAATAGTAGTAAGCAGCAAATACACTAGCGCTGCGCCTTCTGCTGCACTTTTACTACTACCCACTTTTCTGTGAGCCTCCCTCCACCTCCTCCCAGCAGCATAAAACATATTATGAAGCTATAGCTCACCTACTCAGTCCTCAACTCAAATGCTGTACAACCTCTTTTAAATTCTATTATTTTTGGTGCTGTATTTTCCACATTTATGTTGTAACAAAGAGCTGTGAGGCAAACAGAACTAACTGCACACAGCTTTGTTATGTTACATCAGTGGGTGATCACTGATCATCATCATCATGCGACTTACCTATTTCAGCTCATAAAAAACGGACATATGTATTCAATAGTGCGTATATTGTGCGTAGATATAGGTATCTAGATATTACACGCATGAAAACAGTACATACCAACTCAAGGCAACAGTTAAGTAGTATGCATGCATTCATGATATTCATACATCATGATACCAATATATGAGGTAACTCTTGCATCTACTTTTATTTACAGGCATCCGACAAGGAAAAAAATAGATTTTTAAGGACGCTTAGCACGCATAAAATGCATATTTTTAAGTTCTTACAGCCGCCCGCACGCACAAACAAAGCTAAAATATATCGGTCGCAACACATATGTACACTTTTGGAGATGTACTCTGACAAGAAAATCTTCATACCAGAAGAAGAAGAAGAGCACCAAATCACCCAGAAAACTCAAATACTATTTTTACTTGCGCTGTAATTTGCTTATTCTCCTTGGGCTGAACTTAAAGAATAAATAAGTAATCTCAAAGTTTACATCGAAAATCATTGATCATGTACTACTACCGCAACTACTCCCTATCTTTTTAATAAAGTGTGTTAAAAATGTATGTCACACATACGCACACACACAACATTACGTACTCAAATCCTAGCTCTCATTGTTAAGCGCATAAGTCAGCTAGAGGTTTTTGAAAACATTGCATTGGTAACGTATTTAAATACTGTACTAATGAAGGCGAAGAAAAGGTTAAAAAATTATAATGATATAGCTATTATTATTAAGGTTACTACTACTAAACAAGACAAGGCAAATGGGTGAAAGAAATTTATGGAAACAAAACAATGCGACGAAAAAGGCAAGCACGACTAGGAGAATACTACATATTTATGGATTTGCTGATTGAGCCACGCACAAGATATACATTGTGCGCTTTGTCCTCGACACTTGGTTGCGTAAATTTAGCAGAAGAGAGATGCAGGCTTAATAAAATAATATACATATGTGTACCATTTTTTCTATACGTGGCTCGCTTTTGCATGTTGTGCGTAGAGTGTGAACCATAAACAAAGTAAAAGCAGTAGGTATTTAGTAGCTATATTTTTTGCCATACTTGAAGAAATAACCTTTTTGTTTCTATATAAAGTACTGACTGGTTGGTTGCTTATTTGGTAGCCCTAAGCAGAGGATTAGGGTTTAGGCACTTGACTTAATAATAAATAAAATCTTTGTAATAATTTTGGTTCCAGTGATGGGAATGATGGCAAGCAAGAACTCTCTACAATACGATGAAGCGTGCGTTTTTTTGGAGGTTGCTTGAATTGGATGGATAGTAATAATAATATACTATGTATATGGATATTATTGCTGCATTGCGTTTTCAGTAAAATCACGTCGACAATCAAATATTTAAAAAAATTGCTAGTCTGAGCAAAATAGGATGAACTATTGGAGGTGGTGATGGTGCTGTATGTCAGCCAACTATCTATCATCGCCACTACCACAAGAAGAACTGAAGGATGCGTGTATCTCTCGTTCTAGAGTGGGATGCAATGTGCGTATATGTTCATTGTATTGTGCGTGCCTATTTAATTAAACAGATTGCCATGAAAAATATCAGAACAACAGCATTTACATTGGAGTATAAGAGTACAACAAGCAAAAAAGTAAATATTGGAGGCTGCAATGAACATTGTCTGTTGATTTCGTTCTTTTCAACAGCCAAGTCAGGGCCCTTTGCCAAGAAATATGGATTTCTTCAAGAGATCGAATGGAACTGTAAAAAATGTATGGCATTGTTTAAAGCTTTTTGCTCTTTTAATATTATTAATGGATAAAAAATGTTAAATGTTTAGCTTAATATGAGATATGATTTTTCTCATAAATTGTTCTTTATTATCTTAAAACAAAAAAAACGGTTAAAAAGTTCATGCTCAAAGACACGTACTAACTTACACGTTATCAAAAAAATGATCAGTTTACAGACTTGCTTTTGTTGCTTGTAGCCAGCCATCTAGTTTTAAAACACAAATTTTCACGCTATGAAAAAGTATAACTGTTTTTCTAGGAGTTGATTACGTCAAACCTGAGGAAAAACTGGTTGCACTTTTTAAACGGTAGCCAACCGCTTAATAAATCCTGTATAGTTCATTCATCATAAAAGGTTTTTCAAATATTTTTCCTGGGTTGGATCTTGTTTCTGCATTTGTGCTCGTGTAAATTTTTGCATATAACACTTTTGTAATTAAACACTGTGCACTCAGTCAGATATCATCCAGTTGTAAATTTGATACTTGCTAATCTGAGTATTGTATTAACTACAATAATTGCTATTGTAATTTATTACTTAAATTTTTAAGAAATCAATATATTAATCTGCCACAAAACAGTGCGGTTTATGTATTATTATTGACTTAACTAAATATTATTATGATTGCAATATTTAGAACAATAATATGATTTCTAGTTTATCCAATAAAATGCATTTTCATGACCGAATAAGACCGACAATTACTTAATTCTTCACAAGATCTATGTTTATTATTATTATAATTTAGCATAAAGTGTTGGGGTATTGGCAGAATAAAGGCGACAGGGAGAATGAACGCATTAAATAATTTATTTCTTTTGTGAGGCGGACTCGTTACGACATTTCATTCATACCGCTTGCTAAGCTATCTTCGCTAGTCGCTATCCATGAATTAATGAATAATAAAAACATTAATGTGTAATGTCTATTTCTGCTGAGGGCTATACGAAAACTTGACTTGAGTCATAACACATTACTTCTCTCCTAGCATACGCCTGTGTTGCCCCCATTTCTCATATTTCAAAGCAGTGATGGTGTTCCTGATAATGACATACCCACTGGCTGTTTAAATCATGAAACAAATCAAAACAGAATGCAAATAATCGATACGGATGTTTTGGATTTTAAATACTGTGGAATAGCATTTTTTTTGAATTGCTGTTATTGCGAACCCTAGTAAACTATCCATATCGATAAAATACTTTGGGTGAACCAGTGAAATTTTTTCTGTTTCTCAGTCAAAGAAAAAAAAGGTAGTTTGCGGAAATTTACGTTCCAGTTCACGACATGAATTCTACGAGTCACATCATGTTGTTAGCACATTCAAGATTCATACGATATCTTTTGATCCTGTTTATTGTGCGACTACGAGAACGAGACCAATGGCTACTTTATGTAGTGCATGCGTGAAGTGCGTAAAAAATAATTTACATGCACACGAACAGGTTCTGGAGTTCATAGATGATTGCTCTACTTAAATATGTACCTGTGAAAGTTGCCTCGACGTCGATACACCAACTTTATCGTGCTGATGTCAGCCTAGAATTTTTGCGTGATTAAAAGTTACATTTGTTCGATAGCCTTGTTCCACTGTGATATACGCAACTGGAACATTATTTCATAACAAGGAATGAACAGATAGAATTTAGCCAACTCAGTATTTGCCTATAAGGTCACCGGGTCTGCAGATAAGTACCTATTTGTTGCCAAATATTCAGAAATACTTATCTTCTCTGCAAAAAAATAAGCAGAATTGGATAAAACTCAAGTCAAAAGTCTATGGCCTCCTGCTTCTCTATAAAAACAGCTTGTTGTTTTATTAATCTTAAATCGATTTTAAAAAGGGCTTATTCCTTGAATGGATTGGACTGATTTGATTTTAAAATTTTGTGTACGAAAGAACAAGCATACTAACAAGATATTAGTAGTAGTAGTAGAAAGTAATTTTTGTGTAAAGAAACAGAGAATTCAAGTGAACAGAAGAAGAAAAACCATACCATTCTATATCTCCATCCATATACCATCACGGCGACTTTCTTGATTTCCTTNCAGAAGAAGAAAAACCATACCATTCTATATCTCCATCCATATACCATCACGGCGACTTTCTTGATTTCCTTGGCCTATTACTCTCTGCTGAAGAGAATGAATCATGATGATGATCATCGTGTTGATTCTGATGGTCTTTTCAGATGTACCGATTGAGCACTAAAAGTGCTGCACTATACGTTTTTTATACTTCCTTGTAATCCCTGTCTACTTCTGTCGTAAAGGAATTTTATTGTTTATTGCTATCTACTTACGTACATATTATAATGTCACCTCACCCAACACATCACTAATTATTAAAAACCAAATCGACTAAATTATATTTTATATTTTATATGCATATTTTTGTGCGTCCAAAATGTTGCCGACTGACCAGAAAACCTAGAACCGCTGCGTTCGTTGTTGGTAGTATTGCTGGCCTTTGTTAAATTGGCTATTATTTACAACTTTATAATTCCGTAAAAAGTAGTACAACTATCTAATATTCATACAAACAATATTGAACCAACGAAGCGCAATTTATTGCGCATTGAGTGATAATTCTAAAAAGTAGTAATCACCTTGTATGCTTCACGACGACAGTTTCGCAATTTTTCATTCAAAATCCTTGAGAAAAGTTTCGGGGTTGCAGTTTCATTTTTGCAATGTGAACTCAATGTCATTTATGAAACTTCATGCAATGTATAATGAAGTGCTTGCATAAAAAATGGTTTAAAATGCACAAAAGGTGCATGATTTTATATTAAAAGTTAATGAAGGTGAGATTAATGTGAGCAGCTTAAATTGTGATTTAAAGTTACATTACACTCCATATTTTGTGGATGGCAGAAAAATTTATAAAAAAATCATGAATCCGAATTTTTTATTTTAGTGGCCTTGAGTAATAAGAAATGTTCTTTTTTCCAATTAAGTGTCGGTAGTCGGTTGCAGTTTCATTTTTGCAATGTGAACTCAATGTCATTTATGAAACTTCATGCAATGTATAATGAAGTGCTTGCATAAAAAATGGTTTAAAATGCACAAAAGGTGTATGATTTCACATTAAAAGTTAATAAAGTGAGATTAATGTGAGCAGCTTAAATTGTGATTTAAAGTTACATTACATTCCATATTTTGTGGATGTCAGAAAAATTTACAAAAAAAATCATGAATCCGAATTTTTTATTTTAGTGGCCTTGAGTAATAAGAAATGTTCTTTTTTCCAATTAAGCGTCGGTATTAACAAAGTGAAGGAACCTTTGTGCGCTTTTACAGCAAAACGCAGCTTGTCTTTGTCTCATTACACCTATCTCTTCTGCGAACATGCAGTCATAGGAAAAGAAATAGAAATGAAAATACTTCAAAGTGAAAAATCTCCATTGCAGTCATAGGAAAAGAAATAGACATGAAAATACTTCAAAGTGAAAAATCTCCATGAATAGCCACAAAAATAAATAGATGGAAATAGTTTTTTAAAGGCTCATCATAAAATCGTGTTGATTAACTAAATCCGTTGAATCAAGGAATGTGATCATGTGCTGTCTGTGAACTTCACAGTGCGGTGTTGTAGAATAACTATTACCACTGAATTAAATCATAAAATAACAGTAAATCAGAAAGCTGTTGTTGTAGTTCCATCAGTTGTTGAAGGCAAGTACAATAATCTTCATTGTTGTGCAGTCCATTTTATATAACTGCCATACAATTATTAAATAAAAGGGAATCTCAAGGCTAGTTAGTGGGTGATTGTGGTGTGAAGTGTTGTAGAATAACTATTACCACTGAATTAAATCATAAAATAACAGTAAATCAGAAAGCTGTTGTTGTAGTTCCATCAGTTGTTAAAGGCAAGTACAATAATCTTCATTGTTGTGCAGTCCATTTTATATAACTGCCATACAATTATTAAATAAAAGGGAATCTCAAGGCTAGTTAGTGGGTGATTGTTGATATGTATTTACCTTCAATAATTCAAATTTATCCTTCCCATTCCCCACCACCACTTTTTTACAAGAGGAGCATCAGCAGTCAGCTCAGCCAGCGACAGCTTCAGCTGTCTAGTGGTAAGCGACTCAATCTTCAAGACTCTACTCTTTTGACGAGCGAAAAACTGCGGCAAGTGCGAGAATGCGAGAACACTTACTTTTTCTGTTTATGGCCATCATGACTAGATGTAAACCGTGTGTATCACACTACAGTATCATCAGCAGCCGATCAGTCAGTCAATTCAATACTGAAACTACCATCATCATCTCATCATCACCACCACGACTAACTGATCTAACTTACCTTTAGAACTAATTCTTGTAAAAGTAATATAATAATAATAATAACATTAATAATAAAAATTAAAAAGGTCGACTAAAATATTACGTATATGTATACACATACATACACGCGCGCGCCATCATACCAATAATATTTAAAGTTTAAAGTGTATTATTTAACGCAAGAGATATCTATTCAGTAAAGTATAACTACTGAAAGTTACATGAATGATTTGCAACGATTCGCACAAGGAGGCAAAAGTGAAAGTACATGAACGTACTGCAGTGGACTACCAACGTCTGCTGCTGTTGTACCACCATCACTACAAACTACTAGTCAAAATTTTGGTGTTCTTTGTGCAAAAAATTAAGTTGAGGACGTATTATAACAATAAGAGTAACAACATAGTAGTAATAAAAATCGTAATAACATTAGTAGATGATAATAGAATACCTGTCGCTACTGCTGTATAGCTAAAATATAAAATAGATTGAGCAGTGACTAGCTGTTAAAGTCAAAGTAGAGTCTTACAAGAAGAGTAGAGTGAGCATAATAATACAGCCGAGTGGTCTTTTATTTCGTTGCGCTGTCAATTAAAGTGAACAGATTGTTATATTTCTTGCCATCTGTTTGTTAATGTGGGGGAAATTATGGAGGAAGGAAACGGCGAACAGATTTTAAACGAGGGGGTGGAGGAAACCTCGGGTAAGTTGGATCAAAACTTTGTTATATTTCTTGCCATCTGTTTGTTAATGTGGGGGAAATTATGGAGGAAGGAAACGGCGAACAGATTTTAAACGAGGGGGTGGAGGAAACCTCGGGTAAGTTGGATCAAAATAAGTAGTGATTTTGAAAAGAGGGTAGTGTATGCTTTTTTGTGGGGCAACTAAAGGGAATCGGAAGTCAAAAGTGGTTAGACATGTGTGGGAAAAAATATATTCAATGGTCAATGATGCTGTCGATTTTTTAAGAATTTCTCCGGCTTTTTATATTGTAATCGTTTATGTGTGTAAAGCTGATCTGAAATATGTGAGCCACCCTCCATTTGGTGAAATAAGGAATTCATTTTTTTCTTTAAACTAGATGCGGGGAAGCCGAAGCAATTAAGTGCTGCTCAGAAAAAGAGGGAGAAGCTGAAATTGAAAAAGAAACAGGCACAGGAAGCCGCTGCTGCAGACGGTGATGGTGAGGCTGTAGATACGAATGAGACGGCTGGAAATGAGGAGGATGGGGATGCAGCTAAAAAGAAGAAGCCTGCAGCAGGAAAAGATAAGGATAAGGGAGGGAAGGATGCTAAAGGAAAAACGAAGGGTCCAAGCAAGGCACAGATTGCTGCCATTCAGGCTGCTATTCAAAAGGCAAAGGAGGAGGAAGAACGGCTTTTAAGGGAGGAGGATGAAAAGGAGCGCCAGCGGGAAGAGGCCGAGCTAGCCCGACAAGCAAAATTGAGGGAAGAACAGGAGAAAAAAGAGAGAAAGAAGCTGAAGGAGAAGGAACGAAAAGCCAGATTGAAGGCGGAGGGAAAGTTGTTAACTCCCAAGGAGAAACTTGAGCGACAGAGAGCTCAGCAATTGCTTGATTCATTGAAAGCGCAAGGTGCTGCTATACCTGAAGTAGGGGCTGAGAAAAAGCCACGTATGGGTACAAGATTGAGACCCAAGAAAACTCAACAACAATCAAGCTTGGAGGAAAATGCAAATGATGCCAACAATGACGACTTGCAGTCGCAAATGGAGAACATGTCGTTGGAAAATGCGGAAGCAGAGGAAAAAAAGGTGGAGAAAATTAAGGACGCTTGGGATCAGTCTGATGAGGAAGAAGACGAGGATAGCAAGCAAGAGTCAACAGAAAATGATAGATCCCGAACAGATGACGCTGAGAAGACATTATCCGACGATGAGGACGGATCAGAGGATGACTCTGGTGACTCAGACTCCGATGGGGATGACAACAATGCAAACGAAGAGGATACCAACACAACACGAGAGGGACCCAGAAGAAAGGAAGAACCTTCTGTTAGGATAGAGAAGCGCAGAATTGAAAACGAAAAGAACAGAAGCCTAAAAAATTTGCGATCGCCAGTTGTCTGCGTCCTAGGGCATGTCGACACGGGAAAGACTAAAATTCTGGACAAGCTGCGAAGAACACATGTACAGGACGGTGAGGCTGGAGGTATCACACAACAAATTGGTGCAACTAACGTACCCATAGAAGCCATAAAGGATTCTGCAAAATTTGTGAAAGGGTTCGCTGACTTTGACGTTAAAGTACCTGGTTTACTGCTTATCGACACACCGGGCCACGAGTCGTTTAGTAATCTGCGTTCTCGTGGTTCTTCACTGTGTGATATAGCCATTCTCGTTGTCGACATTATGCACGGCTTGGAACCACAAACGATAGAATCATTGAATTTGCTCAAAAACAAGAAAACTCCGTTTGTGGTGGCTTTAAACAAAATTGACAGAATATATGATTGGAACCCGAACGCCAAGCGGGATGTGCGTGATGATATAAAGAATCAATCAAAAAATTCTTTCTCAGAGTTTCAAAAGCGTGCTAACGAAGTAATCGTAATGTTTGCTGAGCAAGGAATGAATGCAGCATTGTTTTACGAAAATCCCGATCCTTCCGAATATATTTCAATGGTTCCCACTAGTGCTTTAACAGGAGAGGGAATGGGCAACCTGATGGCGCTCATTGTAGAGTATTCGCAAAATATGCTTGCAAAACGACTGATGTACTCCCATGAACTTCAAGCAACAGTGTTGGAAGTCAAAGCTATTCCAGGTCTAGGCACCACCATCGACGTTATCCTTGTTAACGGCACACTTAGAGAAGGTGAAACTCTCATTCTTGCTGGAACTGATGGACCAATTGTCACGCAAATTCGCTCTCTTCTCACTCCGCAACCAATGAAGGAGCTTCGTGTGAAAAATACGTATATTGAATACAAAGAGATTAATGGAGCCATCGGAGTTAAAATTGCTGCCAAGGATTTGGAATCCGCCATTGCCGGTTTGAACATACAGGTTGCCTATCATCCTGATGAGGTTGACCAATGCCGGGAGGAAGTGGCACGGGAACTTAAGACTGCTCTTAGCTCATTTCGTCTTCAGGAACGGGGAGTATATGTTCAAGCATCAACGCTTGGGTCACTTGAAGCGTTGCTTGAGTTCCTCAGAACATCATCTATTCCGGTAAACTTTACTTATTATACTTAAGGTTCTAGTTTATTACAATTTATAATTAATTTCTCTTTTCTGACAATAAGTTCAACTAATTTGGAAAGTATAATTATGATTTTGAAATGTTTATTTTTACCTCTATATTATATGCAACTTACTATTACTATTGTTTTCTAGTATTCTGGAATCCGAATCGGGCCTGTTGTCAAGAAGGACGTCATGAAGGCTTCCATTATGCTGGAACATGATAGCCAGTAAAATATTAAAACTAGATTGTACCAAAATTTCGATTGTTTTACTAGACAAAAGTTTTTGATTTTTAAAATCATTTTTTTCCTTATTTTTTTTGCAATTTCAGATATGCTGCCATATTGGCGTTTGATGTAAAAATTGAGAGAGATGCACAGGATCTTGCTGATAATTTGGGAGTTAAAATATTTCAGGTAAAATTAATCTTTAAAAGAAGATTATTTTGTTTTAATAAATGAAATGAAGTTAACAAAAATTTAACACTGCTGTTGGTTTGTTTCTTCCAGGCCGACATTATATATCACTTGTTTGATAAGTTTATAGCTTATCGTGACGAACTTAAAGCAAAGAAGCGCGAGGAGTTCAAGCACATTGCAGTGTTTCCTTGCAAACTCAAAATACTTCCACAATTCGTATTCAACTCTCGTGATCCCATTGTTATTGGAGTAAGCATAGAAGCTGGCACTATGAAAGAAGGAACGCCTATATGTGTTCCTGCGAAAGAGTGCTTGGAAATTGGCAGAGTGACAAGCATAGAAATTAACCATAAGCAAGTTGACCGAGCAACCAAAGGTCAAGAAGTTTGTATTAAAATTGAGCCAATTCCTGGTGAAAGCCCCAAAATGCTGGGGCGTCACTTTGAATTAACGGATGTACTCGTCTCTAAAATCACCAGAGAGTCCATTGATGCATGTAAAGAATATTTCCGCAATGACTTACAAAAAGCGGATTGGCAACTGATGGTGGAATTGAAGAAAATGTTCCAAATTATGTAAAACATGCATTTATCAACAGGAATATTTATAGGTAATAATGGGATTCCACCATCACAAAAAATAGGGATTACGAAGTTCATTCTCGAATCCCATAGGTTGACTTCCAGCGATAAAATAATTATGTACATTGTCTAATCATGCTGAAGAAAACATTTAAAATAAAAAATCGATTATGCAGAATGAAAACAATGTTATAATTTATAAATACGCTTGTCCTACCATATTACAAGATCAGTACCAAAATTTGCTTAGTGAAAATAAAAAAAAGATCTTTTTACGTAAACCCAACTACATTTTCACAGTACACTGCTTTTGCGTCAAAATTATAATTGTAGTTATCCATCTATGGATATCTTTCTTGTTTATTTCATGGCTACGTGCATTTTAAGATTGCAGCAGCGTGGAAGTCTTTTTTACAAGATGAGCAGTCATCACGGTATTAATATGTAGCCAGAATATAAAGAATGAGAAGTTCTCATTGAGAACTACAAAACCCAATGTCTAGAGAGAGAGACGCACATTGGCAGATTGTTCCTACTATCTGTGCGCAAACAAATGCCCTGGAGAGGAGAAGTAAAAATTTGTGACGTTTGTATTCCTTACGTTCTTGGTAACGATATGTACGCGTCTCTGAGCCGCACATGTTTTTTTGTTTTCAGTGTTATTTCATTCATACAAGGTTTGGGCTATAATAGCTGTTTCATTCATTCAAACAATTTGTAGAATCAACGACAACAAATGTAGCAGTAATGACTCAACGCGACTTTAGCAAGTAACACTCTGATATTATTCCAAGAATAGGTGAACAGAAAACGACACCAAATTGCAGATTGTGATTTTGTTGTACGTCATGCATGCATGATTGCAAATTTGGTATAAGGCTGAAGTAGAATTGGCAATTAAGTGATTCGTTAGACTGTTTTATGTAAAAAAAACTGAATGCTGATGACGCAAGACCGACAAAATAAGACTTAAAATTATTGAAGCAAACATGTTTTCAAATCCTGTCCGCGGCGGCTACACAGGTACTCTTCTCCACACTTCCCAACGTTGCCGTTTTATTATAGGTTGCGCACAAGATGATCCCAAAGACCTAAGCGATAAGGATTAGGTCTTGGGATCCAGTGGGTGGGTCAAGCATTCTTTATTTACGTGTCAAGCCAAAAAAATCATGACAACCTTCCTTTCGGTTATGGATGGCTTACCTTCAACTCAATCTCAATCAGCGGCAATGCAAGGGTACCTACGCCTACTGTAATAGTAGTACCATGTACCATAAAACCTGAATTACATAAAAGAAACGTTGCTGTGAAAGGTTACTACTACCCATCAAACAACACTTTACTCACGGCATAACTCTTACTGTGGTGGTAATTATTATTTCGTTTCTTTCAAAAGAGTTGGAATCCAACATGATAGTGAAAAATAGTACTTTTATTCGTTGTTATACGCTTTGATCAAAAAATATATATTTTGACACGCTCTTCTTCTTCATTGTTTCAATCTCACTCAAATCTCAGCACTTGTTTAATACAGCATTTGCAGTTGTATCGAGATAACAATGTGGGAGGACCCGAAGCACTTGACCGTGGTAATAAACATCTTTCCATGAAGTTTAGGAGAAGTAGTTACAAAAAGTAATGTATCTAAACACTTAATACTCTTAACTTGTTTGTTTCACCATTAATACCACACCACAATCAGTGATAGACTTGACTTGATTGTATAAAATATATGTAACGTTATACATGCATGGCTTGTCTAACCCGTGTCTATTTATATAAATTAAATGTGTGCATAAATGCAGTAGTATACAACTTAGATTGTACAAGTTTGAATAATTGCACTAATAATATTAATAATAGAAACAACGTCAGCAGCAGAGGAAAGGGTGAAATGCGTTCCATTCCATTCCATTATTCCCCTCTACCAAAAGTATAAATACCAAAACGTACATCATTTAGTGGCATCAGAGTAGTACTTTCAAATCGTCCCGTGGTTATTTATAATACTATATTATTTTCTGCAAACTTTTCCATAAATATGCTTTTTTCATATCACTCATTCTGTGCACTACATTTTTTTTCTTTTTACGGAGTTGGACAGAGAATTGTAGCTGTACCTAGTGAAATCTATTTCATTATTTTACCACCACCGCACAATGGCTGTAATCATCTATAATTATGTATGAGAGAACGATAACCATCTTGGAATAATCATACATTCTTCTATGTCTGAACTGAACATGTATTGAAAGGAATAGAAAAAAGGAGCAAAACAATTTCATTCATGAATTTTTTTAATAAAACCATCTCCACATTAATCATCAATGGTGAATCTCGTTGCAGAGTTGACTCCTACTACTACTTTTCTTTTGAAATGAACTTGCTTTAGCTTGCTTGAGAATTTCATTCTAGTCGTTTTAGTATACTTTATTCAGTAACCTTCATCAAAAAACCGACGTTTTTGCCCAAAGTCACACGGGCGTTGCATTTATGTAATAGATGTAATATGTTCAAGCTCCATGATAACTCAAAGTTGCGCTTTCCACTCCAGTGCTCCTACATCCGATATAAATATTCTAAAAGTACAAAAGTTTTAATGGGCGAATCAATTTTAAGCTTACCGAACGGTAAAACGATTTCAAATTTCAAAAACATTCAACGCCGCAGTAAAATTGGCTAAATTAATAATATTATTGGTTAACGCGTATTATTCATCATCAACGGTCATCAACGAATTATCATTAACGTCATTGGTTCATTGTACATTCATGTTCATTTACGCTATCATAATTATGATCAATGTTATATCATTGGGGTTATTAATAGTAATAAAAGTGACAATGGTCATCTTCTACACGATATTTTTATGTAAAACTGACATGCTTAACGGACCTTGACCGAATGTATGAAATTGGCCCACAAGGATTAAAGGATGCGTCAATCCTACCAACCACCATCATACATTTTTAGGGCACACATACAATTGATGAGGCTATTTAGCACTAATAATAGTAGTATGGTTCCATGAAACCATCATCTTCAAATAAATTACGGTCCATGATTTTTGAAGCCATGTTGTTTACTCCATATTATGTTGATCTGATTTCGAGTAGTTTCTGTGCACAAACAACGTAATGTAAATACTCACTATACAGATTCAAGTTCCATGATTTTTTACTTTGTTGTATTCATCCAGCATGCATGAACATCACATTATGCATAATATTTATTATTTTTTATCATGGCAGGAATTTCTGTGTGTGCTTGACTGCATGTACGTCCACGCGCTTAATAAATTTCAATCTAAAATTCCATCACTGGAAATGAAGATGACGGGAAATAAAAGTGTAATAATAAAAATATTAGGCCGTTAGATAATCGCCGGAATAAGTACTCAAGTTTGCTGCTGCCGCGCGGCGGAAGGGATGGTGAATGGTCAATAGTAACAAGGAAGAATTAATCGTGGTAGCATCCATCCAATCATATTCCAACTGACAGTTCACCAAAACTTCCCACTCCTACTAACATAAAGATGTAGACAACATAAAGGAAATGCTGCCATTGATTGTGATCAAAATTATGTTACGTCTTGGTAATGACCTATGAAAAGGGCCATTTAATCATTTCGCAGATAATAGGGATACAATTTTTTACAGTCTACTTTCATAATTTAGTGTATAGGCAAGTATTAATACATGCCTTGAAGAGCCGCAAGTTTTCATTTTAAAGTATGGCGCTACATTATTAAATATTTTCCCCTGCTTGCACAAAAACTTATCATACATCATAGGTGTGTGATTTTATCTTGTTTAAAAAAGCAGCTACGGTGTGCGGTAAGTACGCATATCCTGACTTCTGAGAATTTTACATTTATCAGTTAATCAAAATGATTTTTTGCGCTTTAAATTTAAGTTACATGTAATACTCATTCATAAAAATATCTGTGTGCTTGTTACACAACATGATTCATTAAAATCGCAAATCACATTTTACAACTAATGGTGAGATGATGTTATTTTTTGTGAATGAAGCTAAAAAATACAATTTGTGCGTGCGTGGGCAGAACTGAATGAAGAAAAAGCATTGAATGTCGAAAGAACTCTCAGTCCGTACATTTATATATTTGTTCATGTATATAAGCAATTTCGCTCTGTCATTACGCTATTTTTTGTAGCAAAATAACTTACAGTGCAGATTTTGTAGAGTGCTTCTAAACATTTTTTGGTTCAAATTTATCAGACATTGGCATGGTATCATACGTGCAGTACAGTGAACAGTAGACGGTATTTCTTGGTCAATGGATTTAATTTTCGATTGAATGATAGGTTGAAAATAGTACATGTAGTACGTTTTATTTATGCGTGCTCAGCTATACTTAATATTTTAGCGTAGATTGCAAGTTTCAGTATTTTACTGCGTTTAGGTAATCATCGTTATATCACCACAACTATGATCAGCATTTTATTTTATTTCGTTTTTATAGATATTGCATTTTTTCTCGGAACCTGAATTTTATAACTATTTCATTGATTAAGGAAACGAAAGACGCAAAAAGAATCACTTTTAAATATTTATCAGCACATTTCGTTATCTGTGTAGCACACAATTATTATGGTACACGAGAGTGTACTTTCATAGTGTCAGTCTGTCTGTGATCAAAAAATGACGTCCGGCCGTCTCCAAGATATTTCAAAAACCAAAAGGAATTTCAAAATTCTTTTTTCACC
>JAANSP010000479.1:0-21155 GCA_036850745.1 Homidia socia | reverse complement strand
TCATGAGCGTCACTGTATCTACATTGACCAGCTCTGGGCGTGCACAAACAACTTACAACTTCTCGAACATTTTCGTGTTCCCAATGCAGTTGTTTGCGGCAAGTCCATCATTTTATTAAAATGTATTCAACTGCAAAATAAAAAAAACTGCGGTACTTATTATCCACTGCGCTGCTGTGTCAAAATAAATTCTACGCATTAATCATAATTTGCAATTTGCATTAATATATAAACTCACAAGATTTAAACATAATTACACGGTTCAGTTGTAGAATTCCAATTAAAGTTTGACAGCATATTTTTTATTATGACGATGAGGATATTTTTTCTCTTCGACATTTTTAAAATGTGCTGCTGTGGTGTAAACAAGTAGCAGCGTACAGCATTCTTGTTACAGTGTTCATTGACATAATCACACGCTAATCTTTTTACATCTTCATCATCATGCATCCTAAAAAACTTAATAAACAACAAAAATCTGCAGCACGAAAAAGTACTAGATTCATAGAGGATTATATAATGACGTGCTTCTTTCCACACAGCTTGTGTTGTTGTCGTGTTTGCGATTGTGCAATCAGTCAACTTTTTTATGAGCACATGGTTTTGAGTCTTTTTGAGTCATCGTCGTTGTTGGTCTCTCTGTTGTTTGTAGGCAATATAGTAGATGGCTTTTTGAGGAGATATTTTATATTAACATGATGTTCATTGTTTTTGTTGTTACACATGTTACAACATTATTTTCTACTATTGACTGCTCACAATATCACACTTTTTGGCTTTTTGGTGCAACCAGCGATAACAATAGCATCACACCAAATTATGTCCGTGTCAAGTCGACGATGGAATCAGGAGGGAGAAGTAAACGTAGCAGATACCAGCGATAACAATAGCATCACACCAAATTATGTCCGTGTCAAGTCGACGATGGAATGAGGAGGGAGAAGTAAACGTAGCAGAAGCATTAACGTATGTACATAGAAAAGTAAAAAAAATAGTTGGTATACTTTGTTACCTTTTCTGTGCTGCTGCTGATGCTACCCAGCTACTTTGAAAAAATAGGACCAAAGACGAGGTCAAAATTCATATCTAATCTTTTAATGTGAGCGTATAAACGCCAAAATAATGTGCTTGTATACATTATGCAGGGATATACCAGCTATAACAAATAGCACTTTCATTCCGCTGTTTTTTTGTCTTACAAGGATATTTTTGGGGACAGTATAATATCCGCTAGTGTAGCATAACAAAAGATACATTTTATGGATTGAAGAAGGTATATTTTGGTATTTAGGAAATTATTACAAGGTAGAGTGGTGGTGGTAGTGGAGGAGGAGGATTTTGTAGCAGGCAATAGTCGTCGCCGTTGCAGTGGAATTAATACTGCCTTTTTCGCAAAAGACGCTCACAGAAGAGAAAAAATTGCAAGATCCGATCCAAACTTTTTCAATTACATTAAGCTACAATGACGACCAACACTAACACCACGACATTCTTATACATCTACCTTGTAAAAACTCATCATTTTGTGATGGAAAAAACAAAGGGGAAATTGGATAATAATGACAGTGTAGTGGTAGATCGTTCCACTAAACGTATTACACTGCTGCTGCTAGCTGGTACCTTGTAAAAACTCATCATTTTGTGATGGAAAAAACAAAGGGGAAATTGGATAATAATGACAGTGTAGTGGTAGATCGTTCGACTAAACGTATTACACTGCTGCTGCTAGCTGGAAAAAATATATATAAAGAAAGTCCTTTTCGTGTAAAAAAAAGACTGGAAGGAAGGGAAAGAGGTGCCGATTATCTTGTAAAAGATTTGACTACAGTTTGACTCCTTGTTTGAGAAATTTTGTTCACAAGTGAACACGCCCCAAAAATTCAAAGCATCTTGTTTCCTTGCGCTAAGGAATTTTTAATAAAAGTTTATTTCCGGTCATCCTATTGTTTCCTGTTGTTTTTATACTTGGTAGACCAGTGTATCACTTGGAAATACTGTCCAAGGCCATTTTATACGATTGCCATAAGTATTTTTTTGGTTGAATCCTTTCCCCCAATCCTACTTCCCACTTTTTGTAGGTTAGGTGAATGGGAAGATGACTTGTCATATTATGATGATAATTTGGTACTTTACTACATTGCAATAACATGTTATTACTAAATAGTATGGTATTGTTATGATAATAAAGTACACATGTTCATGACTTTAGTTGGACATTAGACATGATGCATCGTGCAACGTGCAAAGTCCTAATTTTCTAATAAAGTTAGAGTTCCTCTTTAGGTTATCGCCCAAGTTTATTGTACTACTTACATGGAATATTGACCATTGCATTGGTCCAACCAAAAGCTGTCAACTTGTTAACAGCAACAAGAAATGCATTGTTGATTAAAAAATGTTAATTTGTTTGTTTGCTCATTCACTCGCATCCAACAGAGTTTAAATGCGATCAATGTACAGCAGTGCAACGCGCTGGGTTAAGGCCGAGCAAATTGGGATATGTAAATGCATTTTGCTCTTTTTTTGATAATATTGTTCACACCATTTACTTATGCTCTGCCTACATTTTTTGCATTGCGCATTAAATTATATACCTTCACTTTTATGACAAAAAATGAAGATAAGAATCCTTGTGGATTTTGATGATGATGATTGTCGTTTTGTGCAAAGACATGTTTACGACGTTACTAACTTAATTAACATGACATAGACATAACTTGGATTAACTTGCAAATCAATGCAGTAACGAAAGGCGCGGTCCTTGAAATCTCAAATCAAACTGAATACGTATATGCACTAATATGCAGTTTTATGGAGTCGAGAAAATTAGATGACGCTTTAAATTGCATATATAATTATTGTGTAAGGTGAACTTTACCTAGCTGGTATCCATTTCCAAATACATGTAACTTGTGATTAACTTGAAAATATAAAACTTCATTTAATGAACTATGTTGAAGCTATCACATTTTTCGATTTTTCCAATAGAAGATTCTAAGTTAGCACCTTATTATCCATGTGCAAAATTGCACAGAGAGAAATATCAGCTTTTTACATTAAAAAACTCATACACCAATCATTATTACGTCACGATCACTGCAGCAAAAATTCTAGCTGCTAAAAAAATTTCCTAAAAACTCATACACCAATCATTATTACGTCACGATCACTGCAGCAAAAATTCTAGCTGCTAAAAATTTTCCCTTTCCAGCTCAATTTTATTATTAAACTGTGTGCAATTTATGCTTAGCTTTTCATTCACATGCTTTTCTTTATTAAAATTAGCTTTTACGAGGAATGCCAATTTGTGTGCCAACTGCAAACGGTATTTTTTCGTCTGGTTCTTGTTCTCTCCACTGCTGCGTGCATGAAAGCAAAATGTGTTGAGGATTATCAAAATGTTTTTTTTTCAAAAAACCTTGTGACCTAAAAAAATAAATAGACTATGAGTTTTAAACGTGGCTCTGCTTCCCACTACGCCCAAAATCTCTAACCCAGCTGACAATGCATCCGGTAGAGAAGTGGATCGAGAAAATCGGGGCTTTCTCTATTCATACAAGAAAAAAATATATATAAGGTTAACACCCTATCTACTCTGTTAACAGGATAGGTCATTGCTATAAAGACACATAGGTATATAGACGGAATGTGAACAGTCTCGGAGAAAACAGACATCAATATAAATAAGTATATATGCATGTATATATGTTCATATTTTTTGTAAATATATCTCTATATGAAAGCTAATGCAGCAAAATATATACTTTCCATCTACTTATCATTATGCCCGAGAAATGCCAAAAACATGACGGTATACAAGCTCCAGCAAGGAGTTTATACCAGGCATTCAATCTTTTTTTCCCGTATACTCGTCATAGCGGAAACCCCCTTTCTTGCCCAGTTTTTGTCTGGGAGAATATGCATGACGGCTAGTAAATGTCTAGGTCTAGTCTCATATTATTGACGCTCTGTCGTCAACAGTCAGCAGCGCATCACGTACAGATTTTACGTAATATCATTTTCCAATTCCTTTACATATTTTTTTAGTAATTTTAGTTTCAAACGAAAAGCTCTCTAGGCTTTTATTTGCAAGGAAAAATACTTTTAAATGTACATGAGTATACAGTATATGGATAATTCGTAAAGAAAACGAGAAACGGCTCAAAGAAAAATGCAAAAATTGGCGTGTTTTGTAAATATTTTTGAGCTGCTGCTGTTAATGTCACCATTTGTATCGAATAATTTTGGAGGAGGAGCAATTTTTGGGCTTTGAGACATTTTTTATAGATAAACATGCTCACTGCTCTGCCTATTTTGAGATATCGAATGCTTGAATATTTAAACAAATTGGTAATTACAGTAGGCATAACTTTTTACAAATAAATTAAACCCTTTCTTGTTTTCTCTTTAATTTTGGAAACATGTTTCTGTCTAAAAAATAATGCAGACTTAATTTCTCATGAATACGAAGGAAGCGTCCATTAGCACTTTCCAGCTTGTATTTACTTTTTCCCCCGGTTTGGCTGTGAGTTTTTCTTTGTGAGGATGAAAGCTCGTATTACGTAAATACATGCATAACTTTCTTTTTAACATAAAAAGAAGTGTTATGTTGATACGGTATACATATAAAGTCAAATATCCACATAGTGCTTTTAGCATAATACAAAACTGACGTGAAAGCCAGGAAATAATGACGAGTATGGCGTTTTTATACAAGTTTAGACAACAAATGTATTACGCTGAGTGGCTTTTAGCTGAATGCAGTGCGTGACTCAAAGGCGATTACTCCCAAATTTGGTAAAGGAATATAAAGGGATCGTTTCCGAAATATCATAGGCTGTCATGAGCATTTTTTCCAGTGATGCCAACAAGACAGCACAATACAGTACTCGTATTACATTTTTTACTATAAAAGTTACCACTGTATTGATACGGTTAAGTCAAACATGAAAAAAAGCAAAAAGTATATGCACATTCCAAAAATATGAAATGAAGCCCAGTTTTCCTACTCAAGCGAGTATAGACTTTTGTTCCAAAAAAATTCAACCAAAACTCAATTTTTAATCTGGCTATAAAGCTTATATCCACAGCAAATAAAATACAACGAAGGAATATCATAAAATGGTGCGGTTATTGACGTTTACTAAATTTCCCTATACGGTACCGTATTTACCAAAATTTATATTTCAGTACACACATACTTCTTAGTACCTGTACTGCGTTACAAAAAAGTTGAAAGTTGAAAAGTTGAAAGGAAAACCAAAATCTTGATTCTATTTCTTTTAATGGCCGAATCAAATCCAAATTCAGATGTCTCCCTATTGTATTTTTTAATAATTTACAAAATTGAATTATCGATTGACTCAAAATAATGCCCACAATAAGGAAAACAAAAATTCGTATTCAATTTTTTTGAATATTTTTTTTTTCATCTGATAACTCACATTACCATTACCAATATATTTATTAGCTCAAAAAGGATTAGATTGGCTCAAATGTAGTTTCGTAAAATGCATTGTCAACCTACTGATTTATTATCGATTTCTATAAACAATTCCACCCAACAAAAACACTTTTGTTACTTGTAAAACTTGGATTCACGACAGTGACTCAAAAAAATCAACAAAAAAATTGTGACCAAAATTTTACCTTATAAAGAGCTGTAAATTAGTAAAACCCATTGCTCAAATTTATCTCATTTTTTTCTTTTCTCAAGTCTCCAAAAACACGACACCTATTTGGTCCCAAATTCTGAAAGGTACGGAAAAATGTCCTCATTCGCCGGCCCACCTTCAAATACAACCTTCAAGGAAAATGAAAAAAGGGCTGAAATTGTAAAAATAGAACAAGTGCACAATTTGGATGCAGACATACAATTCCACCCAACAAAAACACTTTTGTTACTTGTAAAACTTGGATTCACGACAGTGACTCAAAAAAATCACAAAAAAAATGTGACCAAAATTTTACCTTATAAAGAGCTGTAAATTACTAAAACCCATTACTCAAATTTATCTCATTTTTTTTCTTTTCTCAAGTCTCTAAAAACTAGACACCTATGTGGTCCCAAATTCTGAAAGGTACGGAAAATGTCCTCATTCGTCGGCCCACCTTCAAATGCAACCTTCAAGGAAAATGAAAAAAGGGCTGAAATTGTAAAAATAGAACAAGTGCACAATTTGGATGCAGACAGGGTGCACACAGACCGGCACAGGAGGATTGAATGACATACCTTTTGATGATGATGGTCGTTTTACTTTCCTCCTACTCAAAAAGAAAGTGATAATATTAAGATCAAGTGTCTCATCTCTTCCCTTCGTCTACTATGCAAACGAGCCATTTATGGCACACGATGTGCACATACCTATGTACCTACTCGCTGCATATTCTTATTTGAGCTTATTTTTGGAAAGTGTTTACAGGAAATTCGTTATCATTATAGCCTTGGTATATATAAATTGTACGTAGGTACAAAAATCACCTTAAAATCCATTATTGAAAAGACAATAGGTATTATATTTTGAAAGACTGAAAAATAATCCATTTTACGGCAAGACTGACTGAATGAAAAGAAAATGGATCAACACAGTCAGGGAAGACGAGACCAATCCTTTGCAAATCGTCGTTTCCTCATTGATCTGTAATCCGTTCCTATTTCCGAAAAGCGACAACAATAGCAATTGGAACCCATGCTGAGATGCGTGCACAGCAGCAGTGGAGTAGGGTAAAAGTGAAAGGTGTCTTCTCAGGTGAGAATGCAAAGAATATGCGTAACAAAATAAGATGAGTCATCATGTATTATTTTTTTCAGTAAAAAAATGTTATTCTTCCTTACAGAAAAATACTGAATACAGTTTTGTAACAGTCTAAAAATCAACAAAAAGGTTGATTTTTGAATGGTAAAACGCAATATATACAAATCAGTGTCTATCTGTATAGTTTTTTCTCTAGCAATACAATAATAATAATAGCTAATTTATATAATAATATGAACCAAAAGGTAAAAGTTACGCTTATCACTTTTTTAAGTTTTTAATAATTACACCAATAATATATATTATATAAATGAATAACAATGCATGTAGTAGTAACAATCTATTCAACAGTCACCAGTAGTACATTATTTTCTGTTGTCGACGAGTAACTAGATAATACAGAGCAGCATGAGCATAACAGACTTATTCTTTCACTTGAAATTACAATAATATTCTACAACAACATGTCACAGTAATTAATATAACATGATATTTTATACAGTTAGTAGTGACAATATAGGAAAATGGCTCATCCACATTAAAATAATAATCTACGTTACTAAATTATTATCATTATTCTGTTTTGGAACAAATACTCTTTTATTCTTTACTTGTTAGATTTTTTTATTGTCACTTACACCACCTACGCATTATTCGTTTAATGAACAGTCATACGCTCAACAATAATTTTTTTCACAAACAACAAATTATTATAATAATATATGCTAAAAATAACTTGGCTAAAATCTATTTAAACTTTAACATGATTAGCAAAAAATCTATACATAATATTGCAGTTTGAATAATAATAATAATATTTAAGATTTGATTTTACTATTGATATTTATGACATAGTGGAATAGGATGCAGACAGAGCAACATATTTTAGTAAATTATTATAAAAATGGTACAAGATCAAATACTCTTATTTTAAAATTGTACATGAAAACGATGAATAATTGTATTTTTCTGATACAATTTATTTTTTTCTTGGCCTTCGTGATACTGAAGAATAATAAACTGCTACATCCAGCGCAGACTATATATTGTAATAATATGATAATAATACGACACACCCTCCAGGGAGGAATCCATGCAGGATTCCGTTTAAAAATGTTGTTAATAATAATTGTCTTGTTAAGCCATTTTCGACTTTTTGGAAAAGTAGGCTCGGTAAAAGAAGTTGGCAAAGAGGACAAAGTAGGAAGCATACATTGACAGGGCAAAGTTAATGTTTTCCCATCCACAGGCACATGGTCTTCCAAGAACTGCTGTAAAAAAGTAATTAAACCAAACCACCATAAAATATCATATAATTCCATTAATAGAGCTAACACTCCTCTATGTCTTGTTCATGCTGCATTGTCAGTTTTTATATTCATTTTTTACGAATTCATGTCATTTGTTTTAATCTTTTTGGCATAAGAACAGATTTTTAAAAAATAAAGCTTTTAGTTTTTTTTCAAAAAATACATTGTCTCGTTATGCCTTTCTTTTATTACGCAACATTTCTTTTTCAAGTATTTTCTCATAACTCTTTGTTCTTCAACA
Source organism: Homidia socia (assembly GCA_036850745.1). Classification (NCBI taxonomy): domain Eukaryota; kingdom Metazoa; phylum Arthropoda; class Collembola; order Entomobryomorpha; family Entomobryidae; genus Homidia; species Homidia socia. The sequence continues at coordinate 12,849 of JAANSP010000479.1, read as the reverse complement.
AGTACTTGGCATAAGAACAGAAATAAAGGTTTTAGTTTTTTTTCAGAAAATACATTGTCTCGTTATGCCTTTCTTTTATTACGCAACATTTCTTTTTCAAGTATTTTCTCATAACTCTTTGTTCTTCAACAAGTACATTAAACATTTTTATTAAGCTTCATTATCTAATTTCATATGCAAGATTTGCCAACGCAATTAACTCTCAAAAAAATTCAAATACCGCAACAAAAGTGTATAACCAACCGCCACCACCACGCCGCAACCAAATGGTTGTACCATAAACATTTTTATTAAGCTTCATTATCTAATTTCATATGCAAGATTTGCCAACGCAATTAACTCTCAAAAAAATCCAAATACCGCAACAAAAGTGTATAACCAACCGCCACCACCACGCCGCAACCAAATGGTATTTAATTTGGGTAAAAGTATTTTTTCAAACCCTTTGAAATCTTTTTGAAAATAATTGGAGTTTGATACAACTTGATATATAGCTAAGGGGCCTGTGTCTATGTACATGCTGCTGCACATGCTGATTCAGTATCATCAAGGATCATTATTTTCCATTTTAGTTAAAAAAATATGCTCATCAAGATAGATCATCATCATGATCATCATCATGTTGTAAGGGACAAAGTATTTAAAATCACTCTCAGTAATAATCTCTCAAATTTATCTCTTGTCGATGATGAAGATGGCGCATGTTTAGCCAGTGCTGCAAAGTGCTAACATAAGTCGCCTTGTTTTTTTTCCATTCATTCATAATATATTTTCTGTAAAAAAACAGTGAGAGTTATGATGATGCTGATGATAATGATGCACGATATTATTATGATGATATTCATTCATATATTCAAAGACAAAGTCCGTTACGCACTTGAAAAACGTATTACGTATTGCAACAAATGCGGTTTTTATGGTGTAGCAAGTCCAACGATCTACATAATTCGAAAGATAATAACAATAAGAGGAGCATTATGGCAGTGATGTGTAAAGAATTTTTAATCCACCAGTACATTTCTGTGTCACTAGTCTAGAGATGCTGCTGGCTTTTGTTTGTGGAGCTGCTTGAATCTTGAATGGGATTAGGTGGTTGGCTATATGTTATCGTGATGATTTTAAAAACGCAAGTGTAAGCTAGACATCATTATCTTCTTGACGATGATGATGATGAGCGTTATAGTGCATGCCGATGCGTTGCGCTTGTTACGAACGTTTTTTTAAAATCTTTTTTCCACAGTGCGCCTAGGTATGTGTGCCTCTTTTTACCTTGTACTTGCATAAGAGTGCTAACGACTGTTTCATAATCCTCCACTTCGACACACATCGTCATTCGTCGTTTTTTCAGTGGTCAGCTGCTAAGTTTAGTCTTGAGCTGTGTGTAGGTGTTGGATCAGAGATTTGGAATTATTTACGTTTTTTTAATTCTCTGTAGCCGCAGCAGTAGCAAGTAGTAAAAATTATATTGACTTGAGAAGATTTATAGACTTTCAAGATGATCAATTAGCACCTGTCTCTACTGTTGCTGACATACGCAAACAAAATGTTTAAAAGAGAAAAAACGTGCCTCTTTTTACCTTGTACTTGCATAAGAGTGCTAACGACTGTTTCATAATCCTCCACTTCGACACACATCGTCATTCGTCGTTTTTTCAGTGGTCAGCTGCTAAGTTTAGTCTTGGGCTGTGTGTGTAGGTGTTGGATCAGAGATTTGGAATCATTTACGTTTTTTTAATTCTCTGTAGCCGCAGTAGCAACAGCAGTAGCAAGTAGTAAAAATTATATTGACTTGAGAAGATTCATAGACTTTCAAGATGATCAATTAGCACCTGTCTCTACTGCTGCTGCTGACATTAGTCAAACAAAATGTTTAAAAGAGAAAAAACGCTCGTCAAAGAATGCATCCTATTATAGCTCACGTGGATGTTTATGTCTGGCTTTTGTTGAGTTATTGTCAGAAGTAGCCAGTGTGCTCCAAACATAAACCCACTCGCTTGACTTGGTTCACTGGCTTTAATGTTCTCAGTACACACGTGTGTTTAAGAGTCGTTTCGTCGTACGTTATGGTTAGATGGTATGATGGGTATGTCATAGTAGAAGATGTTATTATACACAGCATTTTAGATATATTTGTGTTAATTGATAGTAACTAAACTGACCTTTGGTGTACATGGAATACACGTTGATGGTGACACCAACTACCATCTGGCTCAATTGCAGGCAGGTTATCATCATTGCCCAGTTACGTGGGATCTTAACCTTCAAAGACTGTACACAAAATATAGAAAATGAAATATTAGAATCAGATAATAAAAAATGAAATTCAATCTCTACCAATTAGCACGAGTTTTATGATATGAGTATGAGGCTCATACTATGGGCAGGTATTTGACTTAGTAATCATGTACCTACACACATCAAGAGACTCCGACAAAGAATTATTTTAAACTTTATTGCTTTCAAAGAAATGTGCTATTGAACTACAGTTTCCTGGAAGCTTTCAAGAATTGATGGTTTATGAATTAATGCTTGTGAGTGAATGAGAATTACATCATGCACGTCAAGCAAATCCCTAAAATGTCTGCTGTATGAAGATTGGTTTTTTGAGTTGTTTATTATTTCGCTAATTCTATTAGTAAAATGGAAATAAGGCGTGTCTTCCAGAATCTTCCTGCTTTTCTAATTTCTAGAATGGCTCTATGATGTAAATCAGACCATTTCTTGGAATGGTCATTGAATGATTTATATCATACTTATTATTGTTCTGTACTCCGAAATAGTAGATGTACATATGTACGTGTAACTTGCAAGGAGGAAAATTGACCACAACAAACTGACAAAAAATATTGTAATTCACTTTACTCGTATAAAAAAGTATGTGGGCTTTCTTGAAAATTTTGGTTCATGGTAGCAATGGAAAAACTAGTTAAGTAATTGAAGCTAAAACCATCATAGCCAAGTAGCGCAACTAGTTTAAAATTCAACAAGAGTCAAAGTTGAATCAAAGTTTATTTAATATTATCATTTATTATGGCTTTTTTATTTAAAAACTCGTTATCTGAAGGTCAAGTGTACGGGAAGCAAAAACTAGAAAACAACTCAATCAATTTATGGATTTTGCCTAAATTGTTGATTTCACACATTAAATTGAACAGAATAGGTGATGGTAATATTAATGGACTGTCGTTGTGATTGAATGGTGCCATTTCTTGTTGTGCAATTAATGATCTGTGTAAAATTGCCTCAAAGGATAATTAAGAAATAGATTGAAAAGATATCTTTATGAAGAGTATTAAGCGTAGCCAAAGAGCTATAGACTACTTTAGCATGCCAAAAATTCCAGAAACTTGATTTCCATACCTTGAGGGCGTTAGTAGGAATACATTAGGGCATGTACAAACATGTTCATTGTCATGAACCAACGGAGTGGTGGTTCATAAGCCTCGTACGTGAACCAGGTGTATATAAGCACACTTTGGTGACATGAAAAAACATTAAAAGCACGGTTAAAACAGGAATTGAAATAATACTATCGAAATAATGGTATTTGAAAACACTGTTAAAATTGGATTTAAAAATAATATAGAAATAATAACATTATTACCTTATGTGATGGTACCTGGATTTGGGGTAACATGAAAAAGACAAAAAAAGACAAATCAAAAACAAGGTTAAAATAGGATTTATATTTTTGTGAATGCTTGAAATACAAAAAACCCATTATAAAATCCCCAGACACGTGTCATTTTAGATACCTACATATTTACCAGTGCAAAAACATTACTGGTATTTATCTCAGAACAAGAAATAGAGATAACTACTATGTGTAAAAAATCTGATAGTTGTAAATACACTCTAAAAAACTGGATCTGCTGAAGAAAAAAAATCTTTTCAAAGCAAAAGCAAACAGAGAAGCAAAAATCAAGCTACATTTTCTAAATTCAATAAAAACCCACATTTGGTTCCAATTTCAAGCATTTAGATAACTACTATGTAAAAAATTTGATAGTTGTAAATACACTCTAAAAAACTGGATCTGCTGAAGAAAAAAACCTTTTCAAAGCAAAAGCAAACAGAGAAGCCCAAATCAAGCTACATTTTCTAAATCCAATAAAAACCCACCTTCGGTTCCAATTTCAAGCATTTTCAACTTTTTTATTATTAACTCACTACAAAGTCATTTTTTTATTAAGCTTTTGCGTATTTCCAGTTTTAACCACTGGTGATCCAGTCATTTCTAGAGCAAATAGCCATAAAACGTCATCATAAAAGACTTAATTACTTTAAAAGATGAGATATCTAAGATGGTAATAATAGAATTTACAGGAATTATAAAGCAAACAGAGAAGCAAAAATCAAGCTACATTTTCTAAATTCAATAAAAACCCACATTTGGTTCCAATTTCAAGCATTCTCAACGTTTTTATTATTACCTCACTACAAAGTCATTTTTTTTATTAAGAGTTTGCGTATTTCCAGTTTTAACCACTGGTGCTTCAGTCATTTCGCTAGACTTAATTGCTTTAAAAGATGAGAGATCTAAGATGGTAATAATAGAATTTATAAGAATTGCTGCTAAAAGCCCAGACAGAGTAATTAATTCAACGTGTTTTCCCATTGTTAAAATAATTATTCATCATGAAATGGTTTTTATTCCAGTTGATTGACGACAGAGGCAACTGGTTAGAAAATAATATACAACATCATTGTTCTGGGAAAAAACACGAAAAATTGGTGGGCGTGATTTTCAAGCGATCGGTATAATAATTTGGTATGATGATCCCGTTTGTAAGATGCATTTTTCATGTCTAATAATAATACCTAGTGCAGCTTATATAATGATCTGAGGTAAAAAGATGATTCCTTGATTTCTTCTTCGTTGATTACTCTTTAAAAACACGAAAAATTGGTGGGTGTGATTTTCAAGCGATCGGTATAATAATTTGGTATGATGATCCCGTTTGTAAGATGCATTTTTCATGTCTAATAATAGTACCTAGTGCAGCTTATATAATTATATGAGGTAAAAAGATGATTCCTTGATTTCTTCTTCGTTGATTACTCTTTCGCAAAATATTTGTTTTTGTTATTTGAGGATATACACAGTCCCAAAACTAGTTTCATGGTGAAGTTTATTACCGCATTCGATTGTTATTTAGCGCGAGGTCTCCATGTATTATGTTGAGGGTTGTTGTTAGTTTTGTTGACTGCTGTCGCTGCTGCTGCTGCGTCGACGAAGGTGTTATTCCCCTTCTACACCTACTCATCATCATGATCATTGCCTTGCATTTGGCGATAACTCTTGTCATATTTCAGTTGGATAATAATGCAATGGGCCCTTTGTACTACTACTACTAACAACAATAATGACTGCTGCTTATATTGCAAGGGAAATATATAAATTTCCCTTTTATCTCCGCTTCTTCCTTCACGTGACATTACTTTTGCTAATTGTACGCATATTCCGGTATGGAAATGCCTATGATGCAATAATAATAATGATGATGATGATACTCATGGAAATGTTTTTACATCTCTTTGTTGCAGTAAATACGCCACATAATATCCAATATCTTTCAATCATCTACCGGTCATCACCGGACATAATTATTAAAGTGTAAATTTACATTGTAAAACCAATGTAAAATATGATCAAGTATAAGATCCGCATTGTGGCAATTTTCTAATGCTATAAAATAATTCCTATAAACAAAACTACATTACATGTCTATGCTAAATAGTGTCCCTTGACCTTCGGCTTTAATTCCATTGATATGTTGTTATAATCGCACATTGCATGCAATTGCAATCTCGTCGTAATAATGGATACGCTTTGGTGACTTGAAGAAGAAGAAGATGATGATGAGTCAAGTGGAGTAGCAGTAGTAATAGCTCTATACTTTGTGTCTTGGAATTCTAGATCCTTCACGTACTTCTACAGCAGCACAGGCATTTTTTTGTTTCGTTTGCGATTAATTTAGCGTGAAAGGAAATCTTTGTTCAATGAAGCAAGTCAAACGTGTATAGGAAAATACGTCTTATTTACGTTTGTGTATGATAAGCTTTGCAAAGAAAAAAAAATTTGCGAGACCAAACAAAAAAGTGTACGTCAAGTCAAAGTACCTGACCTTCCCATAATGGAGAATCCCTGATTGGTGAACATTGACTTTGACTGTACACTTAATCGAAGCATGCAAAGTGCATCATATTGCTTCAACGACTATGAAATTACAGGTTTGTCACAAAAATTTGCATTTTTCTTGTTGTTGTTTTGACCGTTGACGAGGTTGGGCAGACTTTAAGGAAGAGAGGAGGTTATATACGGTGCATCGATAGCATACAAAAATATTTCATTGCATTTAACGTGAAGCAGTCTGCTGGATGCTTGTACAAGAGAATGTACTATAATGATAATGTTGACACTGAAAATAAAAAGTGCGTGTCAAAGAGAGGTGACGACCTCCCATCTCATCATAGTAGTAAGAGTTGCCGTTTGTTTTGTCTGTAAAGGCGAGACTATTTTGGTACTTTGGTTCTATTTGAATTCAGCTTAAATTTCCATTTGAAAGCAGAAAGTTAAAAATAAAATGAGAAAAAGGTTAGAATTTGTTTGAAAAAAAACACTAATCATTGTTATTATTATCGACGGTAAATCAGCAAATTGATCGAGTAAAAATACACTTGATTTAAATGAGCCAAGTAAAAAGTCTAAAAAATTTGCTACAAGAGAATGTACTGTAATGATAACGTTGACACTGAAAATAAAAAGTGCGTGTCAAAGAGAGGTGACGACCTCCCATCTCATCATAGCAGTCAGAGTTGCCGTTTGTTTTGTCTGTAAAGGCGAGACTATTTTGGTACTTTGGTTCTATTTGAATTTAGCTTATATTTCCATTTGAAAACAGAAAGCCGAAAATAAAATGAGACAAAGATTAGAATTTGTTTGAAAAAACAATAATCATAGTCATTATTATCGACGGTAAATCAGCAAATTGATCGAGTAAAAATATATACTTGATTTAAATGAGCCAAGTAAAAAGTCTAAAAAAAATTTTGCAATGATAATAATATTTGTAGTTACAGTTTACTACAGTGTCAATGTCATTATTAAACTTGAGCAATATGTGCCTAGCTAGAAGCAACTCTGCTGGTAAAAATGCCACACTTTTGTCTTAATTAAAATTTTTATCTCTGCCCATTTGAGAGCGGTATTGTTGCCTAATAGTTGTCACGTAATAATAATATGACTGCCTACCGTAGTAAGAATTGAAATATTTTGTTTTGTTTATTTATGAGGTGGCCAATGCCGTGACATTTAAGTTTGAATTGAAGGTTTTCTTGCTTAATAAATGCTTTTTTGACCGCTGCTGCGTGCATTAGCCTCAGAAGCTTGGTGAAAAGGCACATCAAAATATAAAAAATGCCATGATCATTTACAGATAACCATACTTAATGGTCAAAAAAAGTTAAGAAGCGAAAATTGGTTTGCGTAAAAAATTGAAGCAGTATTATTGTCAGACAGCAGTAAGCAAATGGAAAATACGGCGGCGGGTGAATTTTCCATAAGCATTTTGACAGAAGCACAACGAAAAGAAATTTCTAGACTTTAAAACAAAACTTACCAATGCAGAAAGATAAGATGGTTGTTTTCTCAAAACGATGAAAATGGTATCTCCCAATTCCACCATTTTCGAGAGGGCCATCAGCCAACCCCAGAATGCAGTCGCAAGATTGTGCTCATCTCTGGAAATAATCATAAAAAGTACACTTTTATGTAATAATTGTGTTTTTATACAAAGACATAACAATGGGATAAAGTTATTTCATGCAACCATTAATTATTTTTCTTCTCGACTTTTCCTACTTTGGTGTCTTTACTAAAGACTCTTTAGTGAAAGAGGATTCACATCATATTTTGCAGGAAAACAGTAAAACCAGATTTCGCATGGGATACTATTTATAAACGGGGGTGTTCTTTTGTGGATTTTTTATAAACCAAATTTAAATAATGTAATTTGGAATATACACTATGATTATTGTGGGTAATGATGATATTCCGGCAGTTGAAATTAAAGAAAAGGTATAATTTTACAGTCGAAAAGTCTTGAGTTTACGGTAATTGGATCAACTTTTATGAATTGTTGACGTGCGTCAATAATACGTGGAAAATGTGTGTAAAAAAAACTTTTGTGTCGAGTGCCTAGTATCGTTCGAGATTGTACTAAAATTAGGCAAATGCGTAAGCCAAACAACAAAGTGTGGGAACCAATTTGTCTTGCGGGAATTTATAAGAGTAATTAGTTGATAACTCGTTTATTTGCGTTTAGTTACGTAATGTGTTATAAGGAAAAAAGCTGCTGTAAAACTCTCAACAAAAGCAAACAAAACTTTGCCTTAGAAAAAAAACTTTTGTTTTTTCAACAAGATCAACAACAGGATACACAACATTAAAAAGAGTAAATCTAATGTATTTTACCAATCGATTAAAATCTCAAATAAATGCATAAAACACTTAGCTAATAAAAGTTGAAGATTTCCATCTTTTGTCTGCTTCCACATTATTGCTAGTTTTTACGAATGATTTTGATTTCGATAGATGGATGGATATGGATAATTTGTTGTCGACCTTTGTTATAAGGACATAAAATTGTGATATATTTTTTTTATTGAGCAATGCTTACTGCACTTGTATTGGAAGCTTACTTTGTACTTGCCTACTACCCTCCTAAAGTACCAGCCAACCAACAATTCTTGCTTGTTGTTAGCAAAATCCATTGTCCATAAAACTTTTAACACAGAGTCAACATTCGGCCAAATTCCATTTCAATCATGATTCATTATGTTATTGCTAGATTTTATATCAATGAGAAATGTAGCCTAATGCCTAATGGATAATGTTGACATTCATTTCGTCAATATTCACCTGCGCCGAGACTCTGCTAATAAATTGTTGTTTTTTTTTAATTTAGAGGAGCATGTAAATGAACCAAAGAAAACGGTTCCCTCTAATTTATATTATGATGATAATGGTAATGGCAATTGCATGCTTGTTTCTTCATGGCATTTTGTTCTAACCGCATTGTGATTCCACAAAAAGCGCAACAAAATTTAGTAATCTCTGTCATTTTACAAATTTACAAGCTAATTTATAACGTAATTCATCCCAAAATGCAGTTTGTTGAGAATTGCATAATAAACGCCATTACACTCTAGACAACAAAAAATGAATACAAAGCAAAGATTATGATGATAATGGTAATGGCAATTGCATGCTTGTTTCTTCATGGCATTTTGTCCTAACCGCATTGTGATTCCACAAAAAGCGCAACAACATTTAGTAATCTCTGCCATTTTACAAATTTACTGCTAATTTATAACGTAATTCATCCCAAAATGCAGTTTGTTGAGAATTGCATAATAACACCATTACACTCTAGACAATAAAAAAAATGAATGAAAACTCAAATAAAAAGCAAAGAAAACAGTAATATTTACCATTTTTCCTACGTAAAGGTCATAAGCACGTAATATGTATGCATGTAATTTACCTAAAGACCTGGTTTTATACAATGTTTACACCTCTCTCTCTCTTCATAGTCCCCATATTACAACAAATAACCTTATTAGGAGGTTCATCCGTGCTCTAAATCCTTTCCTTTCTCTTACATAACCAACCTAACAACAAAGCGCATAAAACTCTCACTTCTTCTCCTTTTTCAACTTCAAAGTAAAACCAGTTTCTCTTCACTTTACTGCCCAACTTTACTACAATCAAGTGCACTAGCACAAACATTTATCATGGTCAACAGAAACTCGCACTTTCAGGAGGAACAAAGGGGAAAATAAAATAAAAGCCTAGTTTTTGTTGTCCTCTTATTTGTATGTCCTCGAAAAAAGCAGTAGTAGTAGTAATACGGTTCTCCATCATTTCTTCTTGGTCAAATTCGTTACTCCCTTTATTTTACTTTTGTTTTTCTTTGCTACGAGGGTTAAATGGGCTACAAGGCTGTTGATGTTGGATAGGGGCATTATGAGATGCATTAAAAAGAAATGGGTTGTTTGTATTATTATTTTTAGTAATTTTTACCTAATGCAGATGGACTTGTGAAATCCTTGCTCGCTCTTGAGCACATGAAACAACTCGGGAGCCGTTCTGAGGAAGCCCATGATTGAAAAACAGGCCAAAAGAATGTTCCAACATGTGAGGGCTTTACGTAGTTGAAATGGCTGTCGGTCTCTCATTAATCTTTGTACACTAAAAATGAAAAGGAGGTATACTATTGAAGCGTAAACTGAGAGGGACCAATTAGCCCCCATCCATTTTCTCCATCGCCGCAGTTCAAAGTGTTCCCACTGGTACACTGTGAGGTAGGATGGGTCTGAAATGGCGGTCACTTCCACAAAGTACTTGTGAAGGAATTCATCATCTGCGGGTGATGTGCTGTTACTGAAATCTGTAACTGCCACATTGGGATTCTCCAGGTAACTTCTGCCGTACTCTCCTAGGCCTAGAAGAGACCTTGTTATGCTGCTGCTATTTTCATATAGGCCCATCTTGGTGGGGTATGTGGGTGGGTGTGTGCGAGTGAGGGATGATGTCAAAAGTGAGTGGATTTTCGAAAAAAAAACCAAATTTGTCAACTGTTCTTCATAAGGACTGCTGCCTTATTATTATTTATTATTCCACGTTAAACTTTCTGTTCCTTTTCTCCCTTTTGCAGAAGACGGTAGTGTAGGTGGTGTTGAAGAACAAAATCTCAGCTTTACCCATTCACAGCTAAAGCTTTCGATTTCTGGAAACAAAAACCATTAAAATCCCGTAAATGTAAAGTAAAATTGTATCTATTGTTTTGTAATATAAAACACAACTTTCAAAAGACAATTAATAGGGAAATCACGCACAAGAGAGAATACTAAAAAAATAAGGAATGCTAATTTTTAACTTGGTTATTTAACTACTGAAACAACAATTAAAGGATGTTTATGCCCACTCTGAATTTTAGGAGATGTGGTAAAATTGTTGTTTGTTGCTGATGATGATGATGATCAAGAGAAGATGCTTACTTTGCAACAAAGAGACAACAATGATGAAAACTGTGTAGAATCTAATCACCAGCGTTTAGTATGGTGACTGCAACGCAGAGTTGCTCAATTTGAACAAGGTATTTCGTAGTCAATGTGTGCATTGAAACTGAACAAGAGAAGAATAAAGACTGCTTTCTTGAACCGGCATAGAATGCGATTCAGAGAAGAATAAGTGCGGATGTCGTGAGTTTTCAGGTATATATGGAATCATCAGGTAGCCAGATACTGTAACATTACGTCGCTTATTTACCTGTGGGCTTTCTGCAGAGTTGCTCTTGGTTCGTGATGATGATGATGACGATGATTTTTTGTGGCAATGTTGATGATGCTGCTGCTGTGGATGATGATGATGATCATAAATGCATGTGCTCGCTGTAGTAGACAAAGTATTATGGCCACAAACAAAAGCGCATCAACGAGGTGATGTTGTTGTTGTTGGAGCGTTGGATCTAATAACAAGAGGTGCCTATAGATAGGTAAGGTCTTGATCCTCAAATGATATGCCCAATGCATCACATACATACATTCATCTTGATCATTGTATCTACTGTGATAAATAGTTAAATAATAATGCCGTGAAGAATCTGGATTTTCAACTACCTTTTCTTATTTACTTTTAGCCACGTATTTATATATACATTTGCAAAATGTGCAGTAAACAGGGATATGCGACATTGTAAAATGTGTGGATATGTATTTATATTAGATAAAAGATTATAGTTATAAATTGTTGTAGGTTTGGTAGACTGGACATTCCCATCGGTGGTGGCCGTAGTCAAAAACAGGATTGTCATGGACAGATGAAATAACCTATACCTATAGATAGCTCAATCAGAGAGAAGATCAAACACTAGAGCAGCACCATTTACCTGGTAAGCGTATTTTACCAAGTCAAACCAGAAAAAAATCGCATACTGCCTACCTAATATTGGGATTTTCTAAAAGCAATACTAAAAGACATGGCCTGATCAGAGGGTTGTGGCGCACCATCCACCGTAAATGTTGATAAAAATACTTGTAGCATGTACTGGTTCTAGGTAAAAACCTACTATAATAAATATGCAAATTATCAATTTTATGGACTATATATACGATTTGTATTGAGTAGGCATAAGTAGCAGATCGAGTTTTTTACTATATTTGGCACTGATTCCGTGTTAATAATCTGTATGAGAATCATCATGATAATGATCAGTCGCCATAAGCTATATAGTAAAAACATATCGAAGCATAAGCATTTTGCGCAAATACCTAGGCTCTTGTTTACATGCCGAAAAAACATGTTGAGGAGAAAAAGTCCCATAATTTTGGTACATTTAATTTTACTTGAAATTCCAGAGCTACCACCACCTCTCAAAACACGTTTTTTTGGATTATACGAAAACAACAAAGTCAAGTAATAACCACGAAATAAAATGCCTCCGACATAATAATGATGCTGCTCCGATGAACGAACCGTTTTTTTCTGCCCAAAGTTATTTAATAGTTGCTGCGCATACTATTGAACAAATTAAGCTTTCAATAACCCTAGCCAATTGTTTTTTTTAGCTTGCTGATGGGCTTCTAGAAGATCTATCCAATTCTACAAAAAAATTGTAGTAATTTTTCCTCCATGCACTAAAAGCAAAATGCCTATCTATATAGGTATCCATCATATAGGTAGGGTTTGGAAAAAACTGGTATAACATCTCGTATTAAATCATACTTTTATTCACATTTTCATCCCTTACCTACCTTACATATTTTTGTTTTTCTTGTTACAAT
>JAANSP010000478.1:0-21180 GCA_036850745.1 Homidia socia | reverse complement strand
ATAATTGCGGAAGCAAATTGAAGTGACGCGAAATATTTCACTTTCCTTTATGTCAACTTTTTTAACCCTGGCAAGCATATCCTTCCAATTAAGCTGGTTCAATGGCATGATTATCTAAAATAAATTGAAATTGTGGTTTATAGGAAAAAATAATTTATCAAATAACAAATTATAATTATATTTTTTTTACCTCGTCTGTGTCTATGAGGACAATGTACTTGTAGTCATACATGTGTCGCAACAAGCAATCGTTGTACGGAATCAGCTCCGTCATTCTTTTATCCAGCACCTTTTCTCTAATGTATAAATGCCTTAACTGGGCTTGATTAGGAAGCTCTCCAGGTAAGCTGGTTTGTGCAACTCCAATAATTTCTCTACTTTCGTAGTAGTCCAGCAGTTTTTTAATTTTAGGATGGACAAAGTGCTCATAAAAGAATATTTTGTCTGCTGCCCAGTACTCGTATCGTTTCAATCCATTCTACTAGTCTTCCCAAGGACTTTTTGTTGGGCAAGTCCAGAGATTTAACACAAACGGCAAAATTTTTAATTGGATTGTGTTTGAGCTCAGAAAGATTTCTGTTTCGGTGAAGTATGCCCAAGTTGTTGGTTGCGTTTGTGCACTGCGTTGGAACGAGACTGACAGAAACTGGGAGCTATTTAAGAGAAAATTAAATGGGCCCTTTTGAATTATGTCTTTCGCAACAAATAAATAATTTGGATCAGTCCAAAATTCAATAAATGTTAACCTCTTTTAATCCAGGAGGCAACTCACAGGAAATCAAGTACGGAAAGTAATGTGCGCCACTTTTACCCCATTTCGGATTCCATATCATTTTGAAAAGAGTAACCTGATGAAAAAATAAAGTTTAAAATGCGCTACTACAATAAGAACATGTTGTATTTTATCAGATTTGTAGTACCTTTCCAAACTTTGGCTCAGGTTTACGCTCAAACCAGAACTGGCAGTATTTCATTGTTGAGTTTTTATAGCTCATATAAAAGAGTTCACTCATTACTAGAATTCGCACGGTGGCGTTATCGTATGGATGACGTCGATGTGATGAGATTTTTCCACGTGTATCCAGATATGCCGAATAAAGGTAGTAGTCTTCTATTGCCGTATCTTGTACCTATTAGCGGAATCTGTACACTGATGAATTGACAAGATTCTAACAGGTAAAACAAGCAATATTTTAATGTCAACTTATGCCTCGGCTTACCTGCCAGTGTACGTTATTAAAACGGATCGTGTACAAATCCGGATATTTTGCACAAACTTTATTAAAGCTGTGAGGTCCAGAAGAACGATTTTTAAGGTTTCACTCATTACTAGAATTCGCACGGTGGCGTTATCGTATGGATGACGTCGATGTGATGAAATTTTTCCACGTGTATCCAGATATGCCGAGTAAAGGTAGTACTCTTCTATTGCCGTATCCTGTACCTATTAACGGAATCTGTACACTGATGAATTGACAAGAGTCTAACAGGTAAAACAAGCAATATTTTTAATGTCAACTTATTCCTCGGCTTACCTGCCAGTGTACGTTATTAAAACGGATTGTGTACAAATCCGGATATTTTGCACAAACTTTATTAAAGCTGTGAGGTCCAGAAGAACGATTCTTAAGGACAACTGACAAATGCGGAATATTTTCGTTGTCCAACGCCCACTCCTCGTGCACTTCTTCACTGGAAATACTAGGTTTAATTGTTGTGCTTAAAGTGAGCAATTTTTTGTCTGTTATTGGAAAAACTGGTTGGTATTCTATACTGTCTTCATCAGTGTAAATTGAAGGGTACACCAAATTGTTTCGCTTTTTCTTTGAGACATTTTCACTTCCAAAATATAGCAATATAAACGTAACGATAAGAAAGAAAAATAACATTAGCGCTCTTGTAATTAAATTATTTCTGATTGGGGTGACCAACATTTTGAAAGAGGCAAAAGGTCAGTTTTTAAAAGTGAATTTAAAAAAATGAGCATGTACAAAAATAAATAAACTAACTCATATGCAATCAGAAAAAATAATTGCTGAAACGGATTTTTTCCACCACATTATACACCGTAATTGCAATTGTCATCATTCATATTGTCATGCACAGTTTGAGTGTTCACTGCATACATATAAAGAGTGAAGAATATTATTTAAAATTAATTGTAAATGGCAAGGTTGCAAGTTTGGAAGCACATGTTATAGAATAAATTGTACACTTGTATCAATAAAGTGCACTATATTTCATAGTTTAGATTAGCCTGTCAGAAATGAACTGCAAATTTATTATAGCTGCTATAATTGTAAGCCATGTAAAAGTCTATATCTTTTTACTGAACGTAAAATTTAATGCAGATTGTCTCAATGCGGAAGCCAGTGTACGTAGATGTATTTATGCTAACCAAACCAGATCATTTTCAATAAATATGAATTATGAAATTAAAAGTATTCTAACCTAGCCCCACGGTTTTGTTACTGAATATATTTTATAATCGACTAAATTTACATTCATTATTACCAAAGTTTGCACAACTGCCTGGCTCTTAATGAGTTAGTAATGCAAACAAGCCGAACATAATGTGTTGTCGAGTATAAATGCCGAATTGCCTATGTCTGCCATCCAATTTTAAAACACAAAAAATCAACTTCAAATCATCCGAATTGGGGCAGATAAGTACTACATTTTAGCAACCTAAATCTAATTTTTAGATTACCTTCATCGACTTGTACATCCGTCTCTGTTAAGTAAAGCATGTAAAGCCATTTTTATGTATGCTTTTAAGTGGCCCAGTAAGTTATTGCATTACTGCAGAGCTGATGTTGAATAGGTGCAATAAACTGCATTTTTACGTACATACACAGGTAAACTCAACCCTCATAATAAAGCAAAAATTAAGTTTCAAGTTTTCTTAAGTATTCTAACTGTAAATAATTGTCATTTTCCAGTGATTGCAAATATTTACGAAAAATGTTGGAATTTCAGAAATAAATGATAGAAGCAAGTTTTAAAAAAAAGTAAAACGTCTGTTGAGAAAACATCCTGTATATCATCATCCTATTTTTACGTCCGGGTGGTCTGATCGTGAGTCAGTATTGACACAGCTGTCAGAGTAGCAGTTGGTCGTTTATGGAAATCAATCTTTATTGTCAAGCACATTATGTTATCTAGCCAAGTCTTCGCTGTAAAAATGTTTTTTCCAAAACTATAATTTCTGATGTACATAATTAAAATGAAAACCATGTTTAAAAATATTTTAATAAAATACAATAATACATACGATTCATGAAAATTATTACATAGTTTCTTGGCATTATTCATTAATTCAAAACAATGTAAAGGATGGAATATACTCGAAGCAAAATCGTAACATAACAAAAATACGCGCCCGTTGCACAAATGCATCTTTACGTTTCTATGCTTATGAAATGGCGTGTATTACTTTTATTACGGTAATTATTGTACAGAGCGTAGATCAGATTGTGAAGGTAAATGAAGTTTCATTTTGTCAAAAAACCGCATTCTACTTAATTTTTTTTCAAATTTCTTGCTCCTCTTTGTTACAGATTTTTGCTTTTCCCGTGAAAACCGGTAAGCACAAAAAAGTTGCAGTGATTATGTGGTAAAAAATCTCCCATACTCCCACTACCTGAAAACGCAGTTGTTCTAGCACGCTGTGTTGAACAAAAACCGAATGAAAATGCTATTTTTTGTAGACAACGCTTTAACGGGACAACATGAGAAAACACTTGTCACGGAACGTCCAATCAAAGTGGATTATGGAAAAAGAAATGTGGGTTAGAAGGAGTCACTTCAAAATATTTCCGAGTATCAGGAGCGGAAATGGAGGAGGAATCAGATCAACAATCCCAAGCATGAACGTATTTTTTGTTTTGATTGATTTTGATTGATTTTGCCATAAAAAATGGAGTTAGTAACATGTAGTTTTGTAATAATGATAACTAATGTTCTTTCTGACAATGCATTTAATCTGGACAGCCTGTAGTTGGGGCAAGATGAACTCACCGTATTCAATAATCTGTACACAAGGTAAACACTTTTTTCCTCGTTAATGATCCATGGTTTTGTGTTTGTATTCCGTCCTTTGTAAGCCTATAACTTTTAAATATGTACTTTATAAAATAATTGTAATTGCTATGTAAAGGGCAATCAAAATAAAATTAAATGTGACGCTCTTTATTTGTAAATATACTGGAATAGCATGAAACAAAATATAACTTTTAGAAATGTATTGTGGAGTTGTTAAGTTCTTGACAAGTTATTTAAAATCAAATTCTAGTTTGCAGTACACACTAACATCTTCAGGTTTCTTGATGCTCCAGTCACGATCCTCCTCGTCCAAATACCTGCCAACTCCCACTAGTTGTAAATCTACCAAACGTGCAAAATTGTTTGCTAGGCTCATGTAGATACCCTTTTCCTGCTCGTCCTTCTCATTTGAATTCGCCAGAGCCAACCTAAAGGTCCAGTTTGGGTAGGGACTCTTAACAAAGTCGTTATTATAATTTTCATCGTCTAAATGCTGAGTGGTGTCTCCAGAAGCCCCATTTAACCCTTTCAACAATGTCATTGGCTCGCCATGAAATTGGTAATACTTTCCCTCAACTCTGTACATGGAAACCCCAGAATGACTCATCTCTAGAACAAACTTTTTCAAAAAGCCCTCCAGTTTCCCTTGGAACACAGTGTTCTCCTTCATTGAGGCGCTCACTCTCAGCTCGACGGAATCATTAAACTTGATTGCACCCATTCCCTTTGGACTCCTTCTCACGTCTGCGAAGGTTACGGCCTCTCCCAAAAATAGGCTTTTGATAGCCGCCCCGTACTCTTCTTGCTTCCACTCAACAAAAGGATGTTCAGCATTAAACTGTTGAGTGCTCCATACCCTTTGAACCCATTTAACTTGTGTTTTGTGAAGGTAGAGAAAGTGATTCATGATCCTTTTGCACATGGCTGTTGTCTTGGCGTTAGTCTCATGGTTGACTGCTAGCTTTCCTTCGATTCCACTTTCCACGTAGTCAATTAGTTCCTGAATGGGCAGCAGACTGCTTTTTGCATATGGAAATATCCAGTGCAGAAAAGTCTGCTTCATGTGTACACACTCCAGCAGTAACAACTCCACTTCTGCCAAATACTTAACTCTGACCAACTTTCTCTCAAGTTTATCGTTTTTACTAACGGATATGCATTCCTCATTAGTAGCAGAACTACTCCCGACACTGGATGTTGGGATACTTGAGAGTTGTGAAAGTTTTAGACTTGGTCTGTTCTTTAGCCAAGACTTCAACATTGCAGTCCTCTGTGATATCTTTGTGATGAGAAAGTTGACAAGTTTCGTATCCCCTGGAGCGGTGAATCCGCACCACTTTTTCATCTGCTGTAGTCCTTTTTGAAAAGAAACTTCTGCTTCTAGATGATTTTTTGTGGATTTAATTTGTTCCCTCAGGTCTGCCAATAGATCCAAATAGCCATCCACCCACACCTCTGCAATAGAAATGCTCTGAGCAGCCCTGTGGTTACTTTCCTTCATAGTAACCGTTCTTAGACAAATGCAGGCGTACAATGAAGCTAGCACATGTTTCTGCCCAAGGCTCAACCCGCCCCATTTTTGAAACGTTCGTAGATTTCTCTGAAAACGAAGCTCCTCTTCAAGATGGTCATTCACTTTCAACGTTTTATTCTTCGAGGCAGTATCCATGAGTTGAGAAAGTTGAAGGTATTCGTCTATGAAAAACTCGGCGGAAAGGATATTACTTACTGCCCACTCCTGTTGCAAGAAAAACGAAGTAACATGTTGTCTCGTTGCTGTAGGTAACTCCTTAAGAAACAGGTGGAGTTTTGTGCAGAGCTGCAACTTGAAGGTAGAATTTATTTTACAGTCGCCAAAAAAATCAGTCTTCAAACAATTATCGTGGTCTTCAAATAATCCAATGTCTTTTACACGGACACTTTTCTCCTTTCTCTTGTTAGTTATCTCAATGATTCCATGCTCACGAATAAATTCCATTTCAGTCTTGTTTCCACCTGCAATTTCCTCACAGTGGAACATGATTCTTCCAGGACAGGTGCGATGCAGTTTTTGATGTATTTTCTCTTTGATTTCGGTTGGAGAAAGTGGCAGTGTGTTAGCATCTTTGAATTTTGTTAGCAACTGGGCTCTGCACAAAATTGCATTTTCCTGTACATTTGCTACATGTCTTTCAGCAACGAAAAAAATACAAATTCTGGCAAGTTCTTGGCACATGAGGTGCGTCACCTCAGCTAGCATTCTTGCATCTCTTTCACCGGTCTTTACATTCGAAAGACAAGAACTTAAATCCAAAGAATCGTTGCATAACTTCTCAGGTTTTTCTCTTCTCAATTTTTTTATGATAGGGCATTCCATAGCCAAAGTGTCAAAACATGTTGTCTTATTTCTTCTCAGTTTTTGCAAAAGCAGAAACAGGTTCAAATTCGTGCTAGCAGTTCCCTCAAGCAATTGAGTTGCCACATTGAACACGGAGCAAAAACAAAACATTTTAGTGTCATAAAGATCTGTAGATGTTACCTTGTGAACAAGAGAAAATGCGATTCTGATGGCACAAATTACATACAGTCTGTAGCGAACATTTTCTGCCAATCCCAAACACGGCTTTTCTCCTCTTCTCAAATCCAAAATGACTTGATGATTTTCCAGATATGGGCAGTTGATGTTCAGTTTACGACATAAAATTTTACACAACTTATCGAATTCTTCCAGCTTCACTACAACCTCATGATATAGCATGCGATCAAACCTGGGATCGTGTGCTTTCTCTTCACTTTGATTTTCCAAAACCACCTTTCCTCCAGCAGAGCCCACTTCCAACAAATGACAGTCTACTAATTGTTTAGTTATCACACAAACATTTCCTCCTTGACCTCCACGTTTAATGCATTTTCCTGGAAACTGTCTTAGCGTTTTTCCACTCAGATAAATTCGTCGTTTGCCTTGGCAAATCAGTTGGGAGCAGCATATAAACAGATTTTGAATTTGCCCTTCTTTTCCAATCACATCTCGGTTGACAATCACTGAACCATCAGAAATAATGAAGAGGTTCATGGCACTTTGCGTGCTCTTAGGAATAGCCTTTTTCACTAATTGGCCATCGGCGTCAATAAAACTTCCAAGGTAAATATTTCTGGAGTCCACTAAAAACACTGAATCTCCGGAAAATTTGACTTTGTGGAAAGCAAAGTCGGGTATAGAAATAATTTCATTGAAAATTCTCCGCTCCCGGTCGTACTCTTCTTTTTCAAACATTTCATGTATACTTTTGGGCGGCATTGGTACTCCCTCAAGAAATAGAAAAAGAAGAGCTTTTAAAGCCGCCATATCCTTTAAATGTTTCACTTTCTCCAACTCAACTTGTCGTTCACACGAACTGCGAAAAAATTCTGCAAGCTTTTCCATGTAACTGTACCAGCAAATGCAAGTTACCACGTGCTTATGAAGCCCTTCAACACCCTCGACCCACATTTTTATGCATTTTTTACAAAAGTCACGGTCCTTTTGGTATTCATCCGGCCCAAACCATGGATCCCACAAATCATAGGTAACACCAAGTAGTTTTTCAAAGTGACCCTTTTCCTCGGAAAGGTTAACATCCTCAAGGGAATGTCTCCTTTTAAGGTGGTCTTCAAAATATTTTCGAATGCTGTCTGTGAAGGACGTTAAAAGCGGGATGTGCTCAGCAATCGTTTCACAGTTGAGATTTGCGTAGAAGAGTTGGTCAATGCAAGCCTTTTTTATGCTTGCCAAATAAGTTTGAATTCCTCTTTCGATTCCTGTCAAAAGAACATCACGCCATTCATCGGGCATGGGAATGGTGACCCCGTCTTTTCTACAGATAACAGTGCTTCGCCACTTTAGTGTGTTAGAAGATGATTGCTGTTCCACTGCTGCTCCTTTCTTTGTTTTGGCCACATTTTCTATAAAAAATAGGTTATGAGACGGGCATGTGTCAAAAATACAAAATGATAATGTAAAATTCTTTTAAACCTAAAGTACTTACGTTTTCTTGTAATTTTTGTTTTCCGCATTTCAGAAATGGATTTGTGGTCGAAACTCGTTGTGGGTAATGCGCACACGAATTGTACGAGATACTGAATTGACTTGAAAGCAGAATTGTACGACTGCCCTCATGTCAAAAACTGTCACCAAACTGATAGCAGCCTTTGCCTAGGTATACGTGCAAGCATGCATTGCACGGATTTTATGATGCGGTTTCAAATACATTTTTAATGCAGGAAGAATGCTATCATGAAGACGTTATCATGATAATACTCACTCGGATTTCTACGAAAAGTGAAAGCTGACGTAATAGATTGTCGTATTTCCCAGATCATTGGCAGCTATACGGCAAGAAGACGGCTGCTAAATTGCTAAGCAGAATTTACTTTGTTATTTATTACAAGTACTATGTATGCATGCATGTATGTATGTATGTACTAGTATGTATGAAGCGACGTTACGTTTTCGGTTGAGGTGCAAGTTTTTATTTAGGAAAAACATTGAACTTCCTTTTTGAAGCAAACTATCACACGTTATGACTTTTTATAGAGTGTCTGCACTCTTTTACACTGAAATCGACACGTAATAAAGGAATACTTGATGTTCTATAAGATTGACAAAGCTAGAAAAATAGGTTAGAATGCTAAAAAGCTATAAACAAGCCGAGCTCGAACAAGTTTCAACATTTTTGGATGCATGCCAACGATTCTGAAGAAGTGGTTTTACCAGTAGTGGTTTAGCACTCTTCGCGGTCATGTTATAATAGATAATAGTTATGAGGATGACAATTTTTTCCCAACGAAAAAAAGTTTAATTTCCTTTCATTTGTTCATTCACCTAGTTTGTGAGTTTTAAAAAAGTGAAGATATCTGAGAAAGACCAAAAGTAATTAACTAAAAAATGAAAAAGGAGGAGGATGAAACTTGTGTTGTTTGGGGTCTTCAAAAAACGCTGGAGAATAGAGTGGCGGTACTAAAAGCAAAATTGGAAAATCTGCCAAAAGATATGGTATTTGTGATTGGTGATACGCAGTCTGGAAAGTCAACGCTGATGGAGCTGCTGTCTAACGGGCTGAAAAATTTGACAGTGGTGAACAGTTCTTTACCCCGTATTCAGTGCTGTAGTGGTGATGATGCCAAGGTCAACAAAATCGGAAAAGGAAGAGGGCAATCCTGTACGGACACCCCAGAGCCTTTTAAAATTGATGGAGCTACATACGTTGACACTCCAGGGAAGGGAGATAACCGAGGTTCGCTTTCAGAAATTATCGGGATGCACACCCTCAACCAAGCTGCAAACAATGCGGAGAATATTAAGTTTGTGCTGGTGATAGAATTTAACTGTCTAATTAGCGATGGGGATAACTCCAGGCGAAAGCAGGCTTTTCAGTTTGCCATGCAGTTTCTTGGCCATTCTTTATCTGCAGCTTCGTTAGGTCTGTTGGTGAACAAGGTTGAGAATCATGAAATGTGGACGGAGGACAAGTTTGTAAAAATGAAAATTTTGGAGGCACTGAGGAAAGAAATGGAAGAAGAGGAAATAAGTGAACATGAAGAAGGTACTTTGAGCTTGAAGATGGTTTTGAGAAATGTTATTGCAGGAGAATATATTTATTGGGTTAGGCGACCAAACAAGGCATCTGATTTGAAACCCTGTCCACTAGTAACCATTTTAAACCCTCAAGGGGTCCCTTACTATGAAGTGGTTCGTCAAGAGCTAATCAAGTTTTGTGACAAAATAAGCTACTGCAAAAGGCTGGAGCCTTTCACTGTGACTCCAACAGCGGACACAAAAATCCACTTGGTCACAAAGCTGTACCCGGGCCTGCTCAACAAAATCCGCGCTGATGTGAGCGAGCTGCTAAAAAGCGTGTTAAATCATATCAACGCTCTGGTCACTGGATGCGGGAAGAATGACAAGGTGGAAATGGTTCTCCGGTTGTCCGATACTGTTAATCAAGTCAGTGGGACATGTAACTCTGCCACCTCCCACCTCCCAACTCCATTCTTGTTTCCCGTCCAAGGATATTGAAAAACTGAGAAACATTTTTGATGTATCCGACTCCAGTCAACAAAACAAGTTGAACAGTTTAAAACAGACTGAGGAGCAGTTTCTTGATTTGCAAAGGATAACCCTAATTTATCCCCCGCCCATGACTTGCCCCACCACCGCTCTGTTCGCCGAGTTTATTAGAGAGCTGGAAAAATACCAGAATTTTCTGTACACAACCGACGGAAAGCTCAAAATTGATTTAGAGGCTTGGGTAGGGGATACAGTGCGAAATCAAGTGAAGAAAATTGAGCAAGATTACACTGAGCGGTGCAACGGCTGGTGTGAAACGGCCATTGAATTTGCGGTTGAAAGAACACATCAGCATTTAACTTGCTTATGGAAAGCAGTTGAGAACAATGGCGACTGGACGAGTCCCGAATGCGCGTTCAGAAAAATTTACAAAGCATTAAATTTGGTGGATATAATTTCTGTTCAAGACATGTTGCATCAGCTTAGCGTAGCAAATAATAAGATTGTCAAAATGAACGGCTACACACAACTACCAGAGAATCCAGTCACAAAAACTATCGAGTATCTTGAAAATAAGGTGAAAGAAGTGGAACGCTTGGATACAAGTGCACAGGATACTTTAATGGGGGAGAAGGCGAAGCTCGTAATTAAAGAATTTTTTGACAGCTTGAGAGTTGAGTGGCTTGAGAGGTCCAATAAATACTCTGGTTTGAAGGGCTTACAATGGCAAATTTCAATCTTGGAAGGTTTGACCGGCGTCATTGACAAATATTTAAAGGAGACAACTTGTGGGAATTTTTTTTCAACTTTAGGAATAAAACAAACTACTGAGAATTTCCATTTTTTATTAAATATCACCAGTTGCAAATGCCGCAGTTGTCTGCTGCCAATTTTGAGTGGCCATTTAAAAGCTGGGAGTACCAGGAGCTTGAGGATACGTGTTAGGGTATATGGCTTGCAGCCGTGTGCAAACTACGACATCACTGTCACAAGTTGCTAAAGTGGTATATGTATTTTGAAATAATAGCAAAAAGCTGTTCAACTCGCTATGATGTTCAGGCAAAGTTGCGGGAACTGCAAAGAGTGCATTTTTCAGGGGATTCACTGCTCCAATTTTTGTCGGAACTTTCTCTAAAAAGGTTGCCGAGGTCCCTTGGAATTTGCAGAGAAATGTTGCAGTTGACGTGATTCGTAAAACTGTTGGTTTGTGTGCCGCGTTGAAACTTTTGTGTCAATCTTGCGAACCAACTTGTGAAAATGATGAAACAAGTGGAATAAATCAAACTAGACAGGAGAAATTTACACTGGAAATGTTATTTACAGATTTGGTTGCTCTAAGTTCAGTTTTGAAAAAATATTTTCAAAGTTTTATGCGCCTAGCCATGGAGCAGAGTGCATTGCCACTGGACGAGTCAGATTTTTTAAAAATTGAAAAAGTATACAAATCAAATGCGCACTTATGCTCTCGACTCACACATTTGCTTGATGCTCGGATTCTGCAAAATGAATATTTTCAGGAACCAAACCTAGATCACATGTGTCAAGAGTCATTGGAACTTTATGACTTTTTAATGTGCATACAAAAAACAGCAAAGGAATTTGGTAAACTTTCCCAAGCCAAAACATTACTCCCAACAATTAACTCCAATGCCTTGTCAACTTTAATGCAAATCGCATCCTGTGTAGAAAAAGTGTGCTCCTCCGTCGATATCCTTCTTGGCTTGGTCATGGAAGAATGGAATGAATACCCAGTCCAGGGCTCATCCCACCATCAGAAAATGTGCCAGCTTCTTTACTATTTTGCCAATGAACTAAATCTTGATGACATACTTGCTAATGGATTCAAGCCACCTGACAGCGACGTTTTTTCGGGAAGCAATCGTCCGAATTTGTGGGATCCCAAGTTGGTGAAGGAAATATTGGCGTATATGGAGCACACCAAAGAGCGCAATTTTGTAAAAGAAACGCTTGCTACATTTGAAAACATTACCATCAAAAAGGACACTACGCTGATGATAATTGGAAAGTCAAATGTTCTTTTTAGCGACTTTGTTAGTGACACCGGCTCGCTGGAAAATTACGATGGTGAGGAAGGATTAAATTTATTTATAATTTCTTGTGGGACAGTGTTTCTCGACAGGGACTTGGTTGGAGCAACTGGAAATATAAGAAACGTGTTTATTTGTGCGTTACAAGTGCTCAGTGTTGGGGAGCGCAAGATAGAGTTGTGTGGAGAAATAGGTCATTCCTTCACTGAAAGAACATTGGACGGTGCCACATCCGGAGAAAGTGGTCACGACGGAGAGAATGGAGCAGATGGTGGAAACGCAGGAAATATTTGCATTGTCACCAAAGAACCATTTCACTGTCCTTTACTTACATTGTATACCTGTGGAGGAAATGGTGGTGGTGGCCAAGATGGGGGTAGTGGGCATTGCGGTTGCGATGATGATACAAGTTCTGCGGCTTTTATTAATGATTGTATCTCTGGGACGAAGGAATTTGACGAGCTTTTTCTGACGCTGTGCAAGAAACTGCAGCTGGAGCCTGCCAGCCTCCAGGGCTATTGTTTTACTAAAGCAGATAGAGAAATAACATCCAGCGAAAAGGCTTATGAAAAAGTGAAATTCAGACTGTTTGCTTTGGTATCGCTGAGATTCGTCATTAGATTCATTTGCAAAGAGGCAAGCCAAGGAAATGGAAGTGGAGCTCAGAATCACTGCTTTTGCACTGCACTAGACTTTGTAAAAGATTCCAACAGTCAATACAACTACCACTTTGAAAGCTGGAACAACTTGCTACGAACAAAGCTGCAGTCTGCAAACTTGTGCGAAAAATCAAGGAACCAACCAGAGTGCAACGTGATTACGAGCTTGAAGAGTAAGGTCTTTCGGGGAAATAGCTGGAATAGAGCTGGCGAATTTTACGATGAAGAATACTTTTGGAGTTACGTGCTCCCAGTGGTCGATCAGTTTTCCGATGAGTACAATGGCCACATAACATCAACCACCATTCTGGACGTACTAACGTTTTCACGTAAATATTTGCGAAAGTTTTGTCACAATTTTATCGGAAAAACACGTTGCTAATTTACCGGCACCAAAAGGTGGTAATAAGGCACTCGACGGCTTTAAAGGTCTTTTCAGAAGTCGTCAAAGTTTAAACATGAATACTGGAGGAGTGGGTGGAAGCGGAGGGAAGGGGGGTGATGGAGGGAATGGAGGACCTCCGGGGAAAATTGCTATATCTCCCCCTGCTCAGGAAAATGTTGACTATAAAATTGTTCGGCTGTATGGGAAAGGTGGAGCTGGCGGGAAAGGGGGTGTGGGTGGACACAACGGACGGGGCGAGGACAAGCTTAAACAGATGCGGGGTGATGATGGGAGGGATGGGATACAGGGCAGCATAGTCGCGAGTAATTGGGAAGGTGATGATGGGGATTCGAGTGCTATCATGGAATTGCGTAAATTGAGAGGATTTGGAGGGAAATGAAAGAGAATTAATTATTTCCATTTTGGCGCAACATGATTGGGCGTTGGATAAAATATTCACGGCTGAAATGTTTGCTGATGAGTACATTCGAATTTTGGTGCAATCTTCCTTTAAAAATGAGGATCTGGTACCAGTGAAACGACAATACGATATAGCGATGGAATTCAAAAGAGTACTTGAAAAATTTCGAGAGAAATACGAAACTGCTGCGGAGGTAGAAGATAGAAAAGTGAAAAGGATCAAGTCCCTTATAGTATGCCTCAATCTTAAAACTTTAGCACTGGAGAAGCACTTGGAATCAACCCCAACAATTTTCAAACTGAACAAATACTTGAACAGTTGCCTCAGAAAAATTGAAAACTACCAGCAAATAAAACTGTTTGCCGTTTCAATCAACAGTGAAACCAAAAGGAGACAGCGTCTTGAGTCCAAGATTAGCACAGCAAGGAAAACACAAAAGGAAACCATCTTGGCGTATCTGAACAACACTGAAAAGTTATCTAAGGAGCAAAAGGACAAGTGTCAAGACGACATGGCCGGATTTACTCAACTCATTGAAAAGAAGCAGAAACTGGAAAGTGCGGAAAGTGTGGTGAAAATTGGAAGTAAGCTAACCAAATTTATGGGTGGTATTTTTGGCTGTCACTCCGTTGAAAGAACAACAAGGGCTGGGGTGGACGCAGCCTTTTCAATCGTAGACATGGCAAGTCCTTTACATTTTCCTATTCCTGAAGCATTTCAAACTCATCCCTTGAACACGGAGGAACGCCTTAAAAAGGAAACTAGTAAAATGATCGACAGGCAAATTGATTCTCTCGAGTTAATTATCAAGGACAATCCTAAACTGTCCACTAGCTTATCACCAATCCTGTCCAAACTGAAAGCAGTAAAAGTAAGCAAGAATCCAGGCAAGCTGGAGGAAACCCGTAAGGAGATATTTGCTATTTTGAAGGAAACCCGGGATTCGTATTCCCAAACTGGTGACATTAGCAGCCTGCTCGAATACCTGTACTATGATATGGTCATGGCGGACACCGACTCCCAACTTTACGAGAAGGAGAAAAGCTACTTGCAGTCCTTCAAAACAATTTTTTACGATACCAGCAGCAGCTTGCAGGCAAAAAAGAGGGAGGAAACGTTAAACGAAAAATTCTTTCCCGTTCTCGAGTCCCTTTTAAAAACAGTAAAACACGAGCTGGGAAAAGATGATCTTGAGCAAGACAGGAAGAGAAAGTTAGAGGGAACACTGGCAGGGTTAAAAAGGTTTCTTGGTTGTTTTGTCAAGGGACTCCCTTCCGAATCAGAGCTTCAGTTAGTTTTTGAGAAAATAGATGAAGCCATCAAGTTCTACTCGTCATCTCAGGCGATTATTGAAAAATATGAAATGGAAATTGCAAATTTGAACGAAATGCATTTTATTGGGGAGGATATTTTGGATGGTGAAGTGTGCAACGAATGGAACTGTAAAATGAGCACCATTCGCTTTTTTACAACGGCGCAGCTACTGCTGCTGGAATACACGAAAATAGAAAAGGCTGTCAAGCAAATGGCGTTCCCGTATGTGGAAGGTTATCTGAAGCCGGTGCAGGATCAGATTGAGGAGCTCTGCTTTTTGTGTACTGGGGAGGGATGTGCCACCGAAAAGTCTGTTACCCAGGCTGCAGAAAAGTGCAAGTGCATAATCCAGCATTTTCATGAAGAGTACAGCAGATGCCAAACCCAGAAAAAGTCCGAGGATGAGATTTGGTGCCAGTGGTATTTTGGGGGCAGTGTAGACAAGCAGGATAGCTGCGTAAAGTGCAAAACAGAGCACAGAAGCGACGAACCGTTTTTTGAGTGGACGCAAAAGGATTATGGAGATGAGATAAGACAACTCTGCTCAGGATTCAAAGTGCAGCTCAATGCAGATTTAAACACGAGTCCATTAAAATTAAATGGTGCCATAAAAGTAAATGGGTCGATTCGTCTGCGCTTTTCGTTTCAGTCGACGAATTCACAAAATGAGGCAAAGGAGTACCAAAAAGAGTTGGATAAACTGCTGGACAAGTTTGTAGTGGAGATGACACACTGTGGTAGCTCCTACTACAAATTAACATCAGCAAATAATCAGGCCTTTTATTTTGTTACTCGAGGTGACGCTATGATCATTTCCGAAAACAAAGTAAGATCGAAAATGGAAGATTACGTGCTGAGCCCATTTACAAACTGGACATTCAGGCTTCGAATAGCAGAACCAACTAATGAAGAGACTGATATTGATTCATTTGTCGAGTTGACAGATAAGTTTGCTCATTGTCTCAATTTACAGCTTGTAGGGATAGGAGAGTTTATTAACGAAAACTGTGATGCGTGGAAAAAGCGCCAGCCCCTTTCAGTAGTGGATTACTATGAAACTGTTTGAACATTTTAAATTACCATTAAAATTTTTTAATTACAACAGTAATAAAGGATACCACAGCGCAATTTCGTGTTGACCCAAGCTTTTAGCATTGTATCTAATAATATGTAGAAACATGTCTCCTAAAATGATAAAACAATGTAAATAGGTATTTCAGCAATCAATACAGTAAAGCGTGAACATTTTTAAGCTGATATTTAATTTTTAAATTACCTATGACATGATAGCTATGCATGTAAAATAACGTACATTCAATACATTTTATCATAATTGATAAAAATTATTTTGAAATTTATTTCCCAGAATTTTTTGCGAACCATTTTTACAAGAAAGTCTAACTATGACAAAATAATTACCAATATATAGTGAAAAACAAAAAGCACTTCTGTACAAAACAATGTACATCCCGGAATATACTGCCATTTAATTTACATACATTTTGAAAACTCATATTTGATCAGCTCTTAAGAAATACGTGTCCCTTTTTTGTATTATTTGGTATTTAAATTGTAAATTACAGTAAGAGCTAGAAGGTAGTAAACATGAGGGACCTATCTAATTAATTTTCCGGTCTTGGCTGGTTACGATCATGATTTAACTCAATCCATGCGCAAATATAAAATTTCAATCAAATAAGCAATCGTTTACTAAACCAAAAGAACAAAGGAAACACAAAATATCAAAAACTTATTGACTCAAAACAAAATTTCATTTTCATACATAATGACATGCTGATGCTAGTTAATATGCAATTTTATTATTTTCCCTGATGGGTGTCATATTTAAGTTTTAAAGACATATCGGGTGTGTAAACAGACTCATGGACAAACAGCGAATCTTGCATACCATTACCGAACAAGGTTCCGATGAATTTGTACCCATTCGATTCCATAAAACCTATTACAGCGGGCTGAAAACCTGGCACGTGAGCGTGCTCCACAATAAGCACCTTAAATACTATCTCATTAAATGGCACTGTTTTCAAAACATCCAACTCCAATCCTTCAACATCCAAACTCAAAAAGTCAATGGTATTTACTCCCAGAGCAGTCAGTACCGTAAAAAGGGGTACACAAGGAACATCAATTGCTACGGAATCGCCTCCAGGTCTTAGCCCTCCGATTGCCGTGTTCTTAGGACGTGTATAAAACGTAACTACCTCAGAATTTCGTTTGGTACAAAGTGCAGCATTCATCATCCAGGCGTTTCGATGTAATGCAACCAGTTGTTTAAATGGTGCCGGGTCGCCCTCGATAAGCACTCCAGTCCAATTAAACTCCCGCTCCAACTTTAATGTTGGGGAAATGAACATACCATCATTTGCTCCACATTCAATGAAAAACCCAGGAGGTGAATTTGCAGTAATGAAATGCTTTCGGATAAAATCCACTTTCTCCTCAACTGCATCCGTTACGGGGATTCCTCCAACAATTTTGACTGACGATGGAGTATAAGGCAGACCAGATGGGGGAAGAAGCATATTTTGCTGAACATACTTTATCAGGCATGGGTTATATTGATCGTATTGCCCAATTGGAGCGCCTAATTTATTTTAACAATAACTTGTTATTATTCTGCGTACCATTTTCATCTGAATTAATAAGGTTTTTAGGAATGAATTCGAGTAAATTATTCAGAAACTTACAGCTTGATATTGTGTACCTTTGAAAAATTACAGACAACTTTTCCCTTACTGGCTTGTGAGTATTGAGTAAAAATATAATTAAGGAAAGTAAACCGGCAATACACAGCACGCGAAAGCAACTTACTTTTTGTTGCTGCAACGGAAAGGATTTCGACTTCATTTCTGTTTTTAGGAATTGAAAATTCAACTTGAAAATCTTTGTACCAGTAAATATTTATTACCAAAAATGGACTAAAAACGAATGATAAATACCACTGTCAATTTAAAGAAAATCTTTTGTAGTTTACGTCGCCCGAGGTATTCACAGCGTCAAAAGATTTTTTCTGGTGCAGCAAGAGCAGTCGGAGTCGAAGGTAAAAATACTTTTAAATAATGAAACGTTTTATTCATATGTTGTTTTTACCATTGGTCGTATTCGCAATCAACAAAAAATGTCAATATTAATCTAGCTGTGTGAAGCATGAATAAATACAAGGAGTTTATGAGTTTGATTTTTGTATATTTATGTATCTAAAATTTACTGTGTTTTGATTGTCATTAAATTTAAAAGTGACAAAATATGATGGGTACCACTTCCTGTACGTGTCTCTGTCGTTTTTTGTACCAAAAACTGTAAATCAGTTCCAGTTAACGGTACATTTTAGGCTAATAGTTGAACACATCTGTTACTTCCTCAGATTTGTCATCAAATTCTTGCGTATTGTGATCAGGTATGCATTGGTGATGGTATGATAGATTGTGTACATTNAGGCTAATAGTTGAACACATCTGTTACTTCCTCAGATTTGTCATCAAATTCTTGCGTATTGTGATCAGGTATGCATTGGTGATGGTATGATAGATTGTGTACATTATTAATATTTAGTAACATAAAGTAATAATTTAATTTTGTTCTTCTACTTAATTAAAACAGTTCACAGAACCCAAAAAATAGTAGGAAATTTTTTTAGTCAATCTAAAGCATAATGATATATAAATAGAAGACCCTAAAATCTTAAAATAAAAAACTAACAATCTATTTGGGTTCTCCACACAAGAAAAGCTTTAGAATATAATTGATGGATTTTTCCCAATCGGTAGAATTTAAGAACCTAAATTTACCACTCGGCATGCCTGCAGTCTAAAAGTTCCTGTATAATATTTAATTCAAAAAGAAACTTCGATTTCAAATTAAATGATAGAGATAATGAATATGTCACCACCTAAAATCACAATTAATAATTTACTAAAAATGTACTGGTTAAATTTATTCGTAAGTAAATGTATGCATGGAATTAATACTGAAAGATACCTTCGGCTTGCACCAATATGGATCGCTGTGAAAATTTATATTCCTTCTGAAGTGAACATTAAATTAGCTTGAAATTTGTTAGGATATGTGAGCCGACTTTGAATTCTGATGTCTTCAGCGAATATACATATAACCTCTTAACACAAACGGGTAAAAAATAGCATCAACTAATGTACTTGTTTCCAAACTCTATAATCCAGCCACATATTAATGCCATGTGCAAGAGCAAAAACTAAATCCGAGGAAATTAACTAATGTTTCTAAATAAGTTTTACGTAAATCTGAAGGAAAATGAAAGGGTTACCACCAAGCACATAACAAAGAACATTGAGCTTTGCAGACTGTGGATAAAAGTACATGATGCATTGGATTTTTCTGTAATTCTGCAAAATGAATACCGCGAGTTCAAGCACACGAAAGGAAAATGAAGCGAAAATGTTGTAAAATAAAATTTATATCATTCTTAGACAAAAAAATCTTTTCTTTTCCAACTAGTGACTGGAAATGAAACCTAGGTATGTTAATATTAACAACTTTTGATTCTGCAGAACATAAATAATTGACTAGATCCAATTTCTTGTTAATACACTATTAAATTTGTATATTCTCTTATTTTAATATCAAAACATATTTCATGAGTATATATATGCTTGTTTGCTGGTGTTGTCATCATTCAAAGCTGGCTCATGCATAACATAATGACATTCGTAAAAACTTTTCAACTCTTATACAATACTACTTTAAGCACGATCATTGGAAGTGTCCATGAGGTATTTGTCAAAATGTGAGGGAGTTTTGGACAATAAACATGTCTACAGTATTTACAGCATCATCTAACTTTTATAAGAGTCCAGTTATGAATTTTTATCATTTGATGGTGATAATCAGTTCCTGACTTTTTACGGCGTAGCAACCATTTGGTCGACCTTAGTGATTCGAATAGTAATAATATCGAGCATTGATAAAAGTAGTAAACAGTGTGGATTAAAAAAGTTCGTGCAGCAAGTCTTTGACTATTGATCAGTATGCTGACAACAAATTTAAATTCTACGATTCAATTATGCTGCTTTGAAAATTTTAAGAATTATTATCTTGAAAACATGCAAAAAGGTTTACGCATTGATTTGTTTGCCAAGGTGAAAACTTATTAGGTCTAGACTCAGGCTTCGTTATTTCAAGTTTTTCAATATTTGAAATAAAATAATGAAATAATAGGCATTTAAAAATTTATTTGAAATAAAATAATGAAATAATGGTATTTCAAGATATCTGAAATAATGATCATACATTATTTCAATTATTTCAAATAATGAAATAATGCATTCCTGAACTAGTGAAAACTAAAAGTCGCAGTCGTCAATAGCTTATTTGTTTTAAAACTTGAATAGTTCGATAATGTAGAAAAAATTGAAAGCCCTAGCTAAAACTGATAATTTGTCGAAAATTAGCCCTCAATTAGACTTTAAAATTCGATATTGACCTAAATAATTTTATTTGAAACTAGCTTCAATCCTTGTCGGTACGATCTCAACTGCGGAAATGGCTTATCTAAAATTTGAAAGACCCTCTCTCTATTATTTTACACTACAGTACAATGGTCCTTCAGTTTTAAGTCATTTATTACGCTGTCACCGACTTTTTTACTGCAAATAATATCATTTCCACTAGAATTTTTTAAAAATATTTTGGTTTAGGTGTTGTGGGTTGACATTTTGTGAACCGCAGCAGAAAACCAGGCGATGAGCTCTTGTTTTTAGTCATCTCCTTACAATATACGTATCACTGATCAGTAGCAATGAATTTCAATTGAAATAATGAAATAATTGAAATCAGTGAAATAATAAATAATGAAATAATGGGGTTCAAATAATTTATTTGAAATAAAATAATGAAATAATGGGTCGCTGAAAAATTATTTGAAATAAAATAATGAAATAATTATTTTATTATTTCAAATGATGAAAATAAAATATTATTTCAGAAATAACGAAGC
Organism: Homidia socia; assembly: GCA_036850745.1. Classification (NCBI taxonomy): domain Eukaryota; kingdom Metazoa; phylum Arthropoda; class Collembola; order Entomobryomorpha; family Entomobryidae; genus Homidia; species Homidia socia. Next base: position 292 of record JAANSP010000478.1, on the reverse strand, counting down.
CTATACTAGACCAATTTACATGCCATATTATGCAGTCAGTCTTCAGTGCACAAGAAAGGCAAGCTTAAAAATTAATACGGTTTATTGTTTGAGTAGATGTTTAACTGAATTGTGAACGTAAATTTTGTCCACCTGCAGATCTTTTACAAAATGATAGCCGTTCCTGGTTAACAACTCATTCAATTCCTTCTTTTCTTCCTCCGTATAAAACATAACCTCAACTACCAACACTTTAAATATGATTAAATCAAAGGGAAATGTCTTTAGAATGGCAAGCTCCATGCCCTCAATG